>PVKS010000600.1:0-182519 GCA_004027875.1 Aplodontia rufa | reverse complement strand
GATGGAAAGAATTATGCTAAGTGAAGTATCCCAATCTCAGAGACTCAAGGGCCGAATGGTTTCTCTCTTCTGTGGAAACTAGAATACATCGGGAAGCAGTATGTTAGACAGCTAAGCTAACAACTTCAAATTGTATGATTCTTTTCATAACAGGGAGACGACTCCCTAGGATACTTGGAGGCGTAGGCTGGGGGACAGGGTGGGGAGAGGGCTTAGGAAGAACACCTAGGAGACTGGAGGGTGGGAATATGGGGGAATCATCTCAGAAGGAGATCTCTGTCATCCACAAGATATCCATTTAACTCAGGGGTTCTTCTGGGGGAAACAAACATGGGGAACCCAAGCTGGGCATCCATGACATGGCATTAGCCCTAGATAACTAAGTATATATTCATTTGTTCTTGAATGTTTGATAATGTTTCCCCCTCAATTGTAACTCTACATCATCTAATAAATAATAAATAAAAATAGAGTCCTGCCAGATTCACAGGTACTGAGTGGCAGATGAGGGCTTCAACCCTGGGATCTGCACACTGGTGATGCAGGCTGCATGGACCTCTCTCTAATGCAGATTTATATGAAAGTTTTCTAAGACCAGGAAGCTGGTATCATTGTGTAAGCACCTTAGGCACATCATCTCATCTAAGGTTCTCAGCTACCTAGACAGCAGGAATTATAACCAACACTTCCAATCACCTTAATAGTGGGTGGTTTGTCTCCTTGTTACCTCCAGGTTCTGTCTGTGGTAGTGCTCAGAAATGGTACAGGGACCATTAGCACACTTCTGACCACTGGTTAAGCCTGCCACATGGCTAATTCTTTGTAGCAATTCCTTCGAGAAGGTTTCAGGAAAACATCCCTCCAGGGGACTGCTTGTAGCACAGAAGCAGCTTCTGTGTTTGGAGAGAGAGAAGGCACTTTGCCAAGGGTACACATCTATCAAGGTGTCTCCTCTTTCTTCTTCCTAATAAGCCCTGAAGCCAGAAATAAAAGACTAAAAAAAGGAATCTGGCAGCCAACACAGGTGAGAGTCCTTGCAAAGGCTCAGAGGATGGGGCTGGATGGTGGAACCCCTGCTGTGCTCTGAGAAAGGAGCCCAGCAGACAGGGAGTTGGATCCTTCTGGAAGCTGCACTAGGGTTCCTTCTCCCCCAAACCACACCAATAGGCATTGGATTAGATGGGTAGAGAAGGGACAGAAGGAGTGCCCCTTCCCCCTCTCTCAGAAGGATAATTAGTGGTGGCTGAGGTCAGGCTGACCAAGTCGAGGCTGAGAGGAGAGTACCATGGTTTGGGTTTGGTTTTTCTCCAACAGGATCATTTGCTGGAAGCCTGGTCCTCCATGTGACAATGTGATGATATTGAGAAGCGGAGGAAACTTAATTTAAGAGATGGGACCGGGAAGCAATGAAGTCATGGGGCCCACCTTGGGAGGGATGAATGCCCCTCACCTGTGTGTGGGTGGGGTAGTTCTTGGACTCTATTAGTTACTGCAAGTGGGAGGTGTTATAAATGGGGCCTGGCACTTCCCCCTGGGTCTCTCTTCTGCCTGCTGCTCACTGGCTGCTGTCACACATTGCTGCGGCTGTGTGGTGCCATCCACTGTGTTGTGACATGGCATGAGGCCCTCACTCAAGCTTGGACTTCAAGCCTCCAAAACTGTGAGTGTTATTCTCAGTTAAAGCAACATGAAATGGACTGAATGTGTAATCTCAAGGTCTCTCAGACTCTGTCCTCAGTACTGGGGTGGCTGGAGGACAGTGGTGTCTAGGTGGCTAGTCCACTGCCAGAGCAGCTGTGGAGGGACCGGGCTCTCCCGGCATTTGCATTGCTTGGACGAGCCTCTGAAGGGGTAGCGGACCTGAAATGCCTGGCCTGCTGGTCATCATTCTGGGCTTCTCTCTTGGCTCCTGTGCCTCCATCATAATCAGCTGAATCTTTTTCAGCTGAGAAATTAAGTCAATAGAGATTCATTGATAAATAATCCAACTAGAAAGATAGAAGTGAGAGTGAGACTTGGAAAATTCTACCACTTCTACCATATCCTGCTAGCACTGATGTCTGGATCTATAGAGCTCATGATTTCTGGGGGAGTCCTGGAGGAAAGCTATGGGGATGAGACTCCTTTGGAGAGAGACCTGGGTCTTCAGATGCATCTTAGTGAAATCAGGCTCAGTCCAGAGCAGCCTTGATGGGTCTGGAGGCATCATGGCAGAGTGAGAAAAAGCCTGGGCTGGGAAGCCACTTGAGCTGGTCTGAACCACTGTTCCTTACGTGCCATTTTTGAGCATTGGGTTTTTTCAGCTGTACAATTCGCATAATTCATAGAGTGGTTTTAAGGATCAAATGAAGAATATTGTAGATTCTGTAAACTGAAGTGCTGTAAAATGTAAGTTGAAATATGAGATCACTGTCTAAATCCAATCACCTATTGGAACTCCGAACTTCAGTAGAAACGCTTGCTTTCATCATTCATTCAACTGTTGGCTATTAAAGCTGCCTCCCTTTCAGTAACCTAATACTTAATAATATTTATTAGGTGGTAGGACTATTGGTGGGATTCCAATGGAGTTATCCCTAATATAGAGTTGGAATGTGCACAATGGTCCCTAGGAAGTTGGAGAAAGCTTCACAGGGATAGAACCACCTTAGTGACGGATCATTAGAAAACAACAACAACAACAAAAAACCAAAACACAAAAACAGCGGCTCTCTGAAATACAGGAACTTATAAGGATGCAATTTTGGAGCTTCAAACTGGAAATCTAAATGATTGTGCCTTGCAGAACCATAGGGGGCCATCTTGAAAGCACACTCACCCTAGGTTTCTACATTGATTAAGACCATGTTATGGCAGATGGCAGTCAAGTGCCTTGGAGGAAAGAGACTTGATTCCATTCATCAGTGACGCTCTATGGTCTCCCTCCATTCTGCCCAAACTCTCAGCTTCTCACAGAGGTAATGGTATTTAATTTGAACCTGGCCTTGTCTTTTTTACTACCGTCCCCTTGAGGGAGGAGGAAAGGTATGGACGTATTCTCGCTCAGGAAGAGAGAGCCCTGGTGACAGCCATCCAGGCGGGTGGGGCCTCTAACATTTAGCTTATACGAAAGGCTAACAGATTGCTACCTTCTCTTTGAATCTTCTGGCTGGTCTTGTTTTTACACTGCTTTCTCATTTCTTTTCAAATGAAACTTTTAAACAGGATAATATATGCGTTTAAAGGCTGATTTCAAAGGTGCCACTTGCTGCGAGTCTGCAGAGAGCAAAGGCCCCTCCTCGTCCCACTGCCAGCTCTTCTAGGTTAAAGTGTTTCAGGTTCAATGTCAGTACAGAGCCTAGCCTCCCCGGAAGCCTCCAGGCTGGTGAGAAATCTCCAGGTCTTCCTGGAAAGGAAGTTGGGTCATGCTGCCGTCATGCCACCACCCCAGCAAGGGAAATTCTCTAGAGTCACCTGGGGGGAAGGCCTTTTCAACCTCAAGCTCACATAACCCAATCCCCACCTTTGTTTCTTTTCTTTTTGGGCACAGTAAAGCCTGAGTGCTCTGGCAAATGTGTTTTATTCCTCTTGGCTCTGTGCCAGTCCCTGGAGGCGGCAGCGCAGGTGACTCACTGTCTGAGTCCAGTTCCTGCAATTCCAGGCTGGATCTGTTTCCCTAGGACACCTTGAGCACTGCCCAAGACCTGCTTCTGCTGCTCTTTAGGTTAGGGACTGTCTCTTCCTATCATTATTTCAGCACTTAGCACAGCACCTGGCATGTAGGGGGCACTCAGAAAATAAGTGTGGAACGCTGGGTGCGGTGGCACATACCTGTAATCACAGGGGCTCAGGAGGCTGAGGCAGGAGGATCGCAAGTTCAAAGCCAGCCTCAGCAACTTAGCGAGGCCCTGTCTCAAAATTTTAAAGTGAAAAGGGATGGTAATGTGGCTCACGGGTTAAGTGCCCATGAGTTCAATTCCTGGTACCAAAAAAAGGAAAAAAGTGTAGAATCAACAAATGATTTACATATGGGTGTTAATGCCGGTGTGTGTGTGGATCTCCAGAAAAACAGAACCTGAGATTAGATAAATAGATGGTTGTTTTATTTTATTTATCGGATCACATAAGTATGCGGGCTGGAAAATCTAAAATCTGTAGGGAGGCAGGGAGCCAGGACATTCAGGTAGGACTTAATGCTATGGTCTTTTGAGTCAGAATTTCCTCATCTCTGGGAAACCTCAGTTTTTGCTTTAAAAGCTTTTAACTGATTGAATGAGGGCCACCTGCATTATCAAGGGTAACCCTTATTTAAAGTCAACTGACTGTAGCTGTTACTAACGTTTGCAAAGTGCCTTCACAGAAATAGCCATGTTCTTTTGATTAAATAACTAGGTACTGGGGCTTACTCAAGTTGACACATAAAACTAACCATCACATCCCGTGTCAAATTATGTTCACAGAAACAACCACCACAGCCGCCACAACAAAACCCATGACAAACAGACACCGCACAATAAAAGCGCAGTAGAACAGAGCAGGCCCCTTCCAGCTAGGCATCTGCAGCACACGAACCCAAACCTTACCACCCACCCTGCTCACAGAAGATGACCCTCTGGCTAGGAGACCCAGTCTGACTGAGAGTTACAAAGGGTGTAATGAGCAACATGGTCAAGATGTGCAGGAAGCTTGCTGAGCTGGGTGGCTTGGAAGTGGTCAGAATGACCTTGGTAACCTGAGAGGGGTCTGAGATCAGCCAGACTAATGTTACAACCTTAGTCTATCTGTGGAAAGAGTTTTAAATACTTTAAATAAATGGACTGTGAAATGACCCAAAGGTAATTTATGCCAGCAAATATCAAACACCCCAGGCAGTCCTGGTATTTTGAAGGACCTGGAAGGCAGGCCTCACTGCCCCGGCTTCTGAATCCCAACCACACACCCCTGGTCCTGTCCAGCATTGGCGATGAAGTCGTCTGGATAAGTCCCCCAAGCGACTGATGCCCTGAAGGGCAGGTCCATGATGGCTTCCCTGTGGTGAACGAGGCCCTGGGCTAAGCCCCACAACATTTCTACTTCTGGAAGGGCATCACTGCACCCTGTTCAGCTTCCCAGAAGGCGGGGGCAGACAGGTAGCTAGCTGTTTACTTCAGAGGTGCCAATGCGTTTTACAGTGCTCACGTTCTGCCCAGCAGTATCTGGTTGAATTGGAGACTGGGCGCAGTGCATTTCGTTTCAGACGCAGTGCTAACACTACATGGTTTTGTCAAATTGATCTCTGGTCCCCAGCATAGGAACATTAAAGTCATACTAATAGATGCCTCTGTTCCTGCAATTCCTCTGCCAGGCCATGCAGTCAGATCCTGTGACAAGACTCCTCAACTGGTGTTGGAATCTGATGTTAAGTCTGCTGCTCAATCTTGTGGAAGCAGACAAGCTGCAGAGTAGGGGATCTCACGGGGGAAGAAAAGCAGCAGGGATGTTAAAGTGTCATGTTAAGAGTTAAATTGGCCTGGCCAGAAAAGTATCTCAATGCTGCGACCTGCAGGCTGAGAAGAGTCTGGAAAGACCGCCTCAAACCTCCCAGGAGTGTGGGACTGCAAGGGGGCACAGAGAAACCTGCATTTTTACTTTATGAGCTTACATATTGCTTAATTTTGATGCAGTGAGTATATATTACTTTTTTTTTAAAGAGAGAAGGACAGTGTGTGTGTGTGTGTGAGAGAGAGAATCAATTTTATTTAGTTTTTCATGTCACTTTTGCTCCGACACAGTAACTCGGGAGGATGAGGCAGGAGGATTGCAAGTTACCACTCAGTCTCAGCAACCTAGCAAGGAGACCCTGTCTCAAAATGTATTAAAAAATAAAGAAAAAGGGCTGGGATGTAGCTCAGTGGTAAGGTACCCCTAGGTTCAATCCCCAGGACCAAATAACAACAATAATTAAAAGCGAAGCTGCTCTTTAGGATGATGTATTACTTAACTCTGTAGCAGCAGCAGCACAAGAGGATCGGCTGACATGGCTCATGAATACCCCACACCCAGGGAACACACACCTTATGGGAGCAGATTGTAGGTGACTTGGATCAGATGTTTGTTGCTGTGGATTTTTAAAGTGCTGCCTGTCCAGAGCAATCCACTCAGCAGTGTCAGCTTTGGGAGGTCTCTGTGCCAGCAAGTCCATTGACCATGCCTAAACCTGATAGTGCTAGGTGGTGAGGCCCATGTGGAGAGTTTACTTGCCAACCCAGACCAAGCTGAGGGTGCACACAGTTCAATTATCATGCAGAGCTGCAGCTGGAGGCAGCTGGAGCACGTTGGCATCTGCTTTTGCAGAGTGCAATTTCTGCAAATTATTAACCACCAGAATCTTGATTCTCTCTAATTAATGAAGAGGAAGGCTGGAATCTTCAAAGTCCACAAATGTCATGCTGCCATTGTGTCAGGATTGATCTCCTTTGTTCTAGACCGAAGAGCATGCCTCTCCTGCCTCTCCTAATTCTTTATAAATTGAATTTTTCTATTACTAGTTGTGACAGCTAAGGAATATGACTTCAGAAATTCACCCGCAGTTCATGCCAGCATTAGAAGCCTGAAGAATAATAATTTTTAAAAAGAACCATAATGGAACAGGCTTTCTGTCTCTGACCCAGAATTAATCATAGTGAAGAGACACCTACTGAAAGGAGGGTCGTTAATTAGCTCTAATGGATCTTGCTAGGTGGAGTCTGAATTATTGGGAAGTCTGCAACCAGGGGAAGAGGATACTCTTCCTTTTCTCTGTCCAACTCCATGTGATGCTGGGATGGAACATGATGAGACTTTGCTTCCAGGGAACAGGGAGTCATGATGAGGGCTGTAGCAGAGCTCAGTTCCCTGGGGGAAGTTGATGGGTTAGCCTCACAGCCCAACAATCCTGAACATGTTGAGGGGGTGGGCGGGAAGGGAAGTAATTGTTTTTAGTGCAAATGGTCTATCTCTGTGATCTCATCTGAGCATGTAGTGAAACCCACCACAGAAATCAGGTGGAATCACATTAAACCCTAGGTCAGCTCACTCTGCTCCATGTTGCTCGAAAAGAATACAAACTTCATGCATGAGCCTCTGAGGTCTGACCTGTCATTCTTTCCTCTATTGTCTCATTTCCCCTAGTCTCAACTCCATTCCAGACACAACATTCAGGTTTCCTAGTATTCCACTGATGCTCCAAGTGTGTGCCCACCTCAGCGCCTTTGCGCAGTCTGTACCAGTTTCCAGATATCTGCTTGGCTCACTTTTTCTCTTCCTTTAAGATGCTGCTCAAAGGTCACCTTCTTAATGACCCACCATGTAAAATGGAACCCTCTCCCCATTCCTCCTACCCAGCTACATTTTTTGTGTGATTACTTCCTTGACTATCATATACTTTCCTTGTTTTTTTTTTAAGCTTATTGTTAAATCTTGGCTTCCTCCACCTCCCACTAGACTATGTTTCACAAGAAGCAGGATTCTTGTATGTTTTGTTGACTGATGTATTCCCAGCATCTAGTCGGTGCCAGTTCAATAAATATTTGTAGAGTAAATGAATCCATCAGCACACTTTGGAGTGTTTGCGAGTACGTGTGGAGCCTGCACGTGCCCATCCAACACGACTGCGCAAACATCTTAGGAAAGCCAGGGCTTGGGCTGTTGCTTTGCTTTCTCGAGTGTCTGGAGGAAGTGCTGCTGTTTCTGTTGGCTGCCAAATGTTAATAATTAAAGCAAACAGTGTGATCAGAGTTAAATATTACTTGGGGTGTTTCTTTTCCAGTGGCTTCTGGTAGGCAGAAACTAGTATGAGATGGGTCAAGAATGATGCCATTATAGAAAGTGTGTGTGTGTGTGTGTGTGTGTGAGAGAGAGAGAGAGAGAGAGCGCGCTCATGCACATTCTTCATCTCCAAGTTCACAGAGAATGGAAGGTTTTGAGAGAGATTATGCAGCAGAAATCAGTAGTTTGGTGGAGGCAAGTCCTTGGAGTGAGTCAACAGTGACCCTACCAAAAAAAAAAGAGGCATTCATAGGCACCAAAGGGAGAAATGAATATGCTGAGGATACAGGGCCAGGGCCACAGGAGGAGCGAGAAGCAAGGAGCCGCAGGAAAGCCCACAGCCTCTGCCATCTCCATGGGTTGTTTCTAAACCATGAGGCCGGGTTTCTATTCTAGAGTCTTTCCTTGGAGGAATGTCTATTGAGTCTTGCTTGTATCCGTAACCTGTTAGGGTCTAGTAAACACTGGCAGCAGTTGCAATGTAGACAGATCATGGGAAGTGGATAGATCCAACAGCCCATGCTCTACTTGATTGTATCTTCTATCATTTCAGTCTTTAGCTCAGAGGGCCTGGCCAGAGGGAAAGCACATATGCCTTCAATGAAATTAACAAGCCCTGGAGCAAGTGCTGGCCCTCAGGTTCCAGTCGGCTTCTGTAGTTGTTGGCTGAGGGACTTGGGTCATCTATCTCCCTTCAGGGCTTCTGCTATGGTTTGGATATGGTTTGAACCAGGAAAAACTCATGTGAAATGTAATTGCCAATGTAATGACAGTGCAAGGTGATGAAGCCTTTAAAAGGTAACTGGGTCATACCCTCACGAAGGGCTTCATGTAGTTCCTGAGCTAGGGGTCAGTTACTGTGAGACCTGGTTGTTATAAAGTGGGTCAGCTCCCCTGTTTCCTTCCTCTTGCACTTGTGCCAGCTTCTCTTTCTGCTTTTCTGACATGCAGGGAACAGCATGGAGCCCTTGCAAGAAGCCAAGCAGTTGCTGATAGCATGCCATTGGGCTTATAGAACTGTGTGAGCCAAAGGATTTGAGAGTGGCTCGGCAGTTATAGTGCTTGCCTGGCATGCACAAGGATGTGGGTTTGAATCCCAGCACCACAGACACACCAAAGTGTTGTAGCAATCAAAGCCACATGAAAAACTAAATAAAAATGATTCCTTCCCCCTTTTTTTTCTTTTTAGAAAGAGGGACGGGGGGGGGGACAATTTCATTTAGTTTTTTTTATGTGGCTTTCGTTGCTCTGAGACTTTATCATGTACATGGTGCTGGGGTTTGAACTTGCATACTCATGCATGCCGGGTAAGTGCCATAACCGCTGAGCCACTACTTTAGCCCTCCCTCTGTCTTAAAAAAAAGAAAAAAGAGGCCAAAATAAACCTCTTTCCTTTTTAAATTATCCAGTTTATTCTGTGATAGCAACAGAAAAGAGACTAAGACAGTTTCTAACTCAGCCTTAATATTTACAAAGTTCTTTTGTATTTGCTCCTCCAAATAAATTTCTTAATTTTAAAGGAAAAGAAGGAGAGGTCTAGAGAGGTCAAGGTACTTGTCTAAGGTTACACTGTTATTAAAATGTAGGACTGGGACCTGTAGTCTCCTTACAAATCCAGTTTCTGTCCACACTGCCCTTCAGATAACAATAATATCCACCCTATTTTCCTCTGGGAGATATAAATAAACTCTTATGAGTAAAAAAAAAAAAGGGGGGGGATTTTTACCATCCTATAGTCAATTATTACTAAAGTTGCCTCCCCAACTTAGAGATGCCCAGAGGTCAGTGATAAGAACATGGACTGTCTCATAGGGGTAAAAGTATGAGTTATTGTGATTTTACATATTTTAAATTCAAATTCCAAGACTGACATTTAAAACATCTCTCCAAAGCCAAGTTCCACATAGTGCTCTGGATCTAAATAGCAAAACTGACCTTCCTTCCTAGACGCATAACCTAAATTATCCTGGAGATTCTTCCTCCGCACTGCTCCCAACAACCCACCTGAAGCAGTCTCCAGGACACTCTTGCTGATTTACTACTGCAATCTTGCTAAAAGGAATGGAAAAAAGCCAGACTGAGTTTCTGTTAGACAGAATTACTGGCATGAAATACCAACTCTGCTACAACTTGGCGTGTGACTGACGGGCTGGCTGCGTTGCTGCAAGCCCCCTCCCCATCTCACTGAAATAGGTCATCTGTTGGAAAACTGAGGGAGCCTTGTTCCCAAACCTCTGTCCCTCAAAGAATGAAGGGAGACGGCCGTGACTGTGCTACTTAGCGTGCGCTTCAATGCGGCTCCCAAAAGCCTGCTTGGCCAGGGAGCCTTTTCTCGTTCGGTTTCCATGTCAGTGGTTTGTCTCTGATGAGTGTCTGTGACTGCTGTGGGCAGAGCCCTTCTGTTTCCTGCCTTTCCAGAAGGAAGAAAGACGATGAGGCAGAATGCAAGCAGCGAGCTCCAGCTGTCACTGGTTAAGATGCAACGATTAGCTGTGAATTAGCCATTTGGCTGAGGCCAAATATTATCTAAATGAAGGAGATCGCCTTGCCTTGTATTTATTCTCTCCCAGAACCTTGATCCAAGCTCAGTGCATCGATCATATATTTATTGACACCCCCTCATTTTATCCAAAGTGCAGAGTGCAGTAGGAAGTAAAAGCTTCCAAGTTACTCAAGACTTAGGTTGGAAAATAAGGAATTTGTTCATCAAGAGTGAAAAACGCAAATGACTATGAGGGCGGTGGGCAATGTGAATGGGGGAGTGAAGCTGTGTCACCATAGCTTCTTGAAGTCTATTTTTCCCCCCCACAAAGATACATCTTCCTTGTATATTTAACATATAAGAATTTTGTTTCCTCCAGAAACATGCCTGCTGACCCATCTTTAGTTTTTACATTTTTTTTTAATGAAAGTAACTGCCTCAATTCTTCTGCACAGTAGGGTAAGTGCCTGGGCACATGGCAACCAACACATGGTTTCAGTGCTAAGAGACACTTGGAAGTGCAAGAAGGAATTGATGGGGACCATGTCCAGTTGCAACGCTTGGGGATTACTGGAAGGGACCAGCTGCTTCCTGCATGCCATATCTCTTTGTTGCTGAGTGAGAGTGGGAGACCCGGTTATACACTTTGTCTTCAAAATCTTCTAAAACAGTAAGCTTATCCCAACAAAGGATGAGCCATGCTGCCATTTTTCTCCTTTAGATTTCTTACATTTTTCTTGTACTTCCATTTCCCTCAAGCGGATGGGATGCTTGTCTTTGAAAGGTAAACAGTTTTCCCCCATGTGTCTGCTCCCAGGGATAGTCTAAGCTCTTGGCATGTGGCTGCTAGGCAGTGCCTGTTAGATCTCTGTCATCGCAGGTCATTGGACAGAGGACACCCTCCCTGTGGGCTGGCCAAACTTTGCAGAATGTAATGCACACATGCATGGGTATTGATTATTAAGGAAGGTAGAGGGATCTTCCAAAGTGACATGCAGGCTTCACACAGAAAACCTTGGAAAGGTCTCTGCCGTAGACTGCAAAATGGCCACATATTCCTGCCTTCCTTTATTCCTCTTTGCCATTCCTCCTGTCAAAAACTCTATTTCTCCATTCCTTGATTCTAAATCTGACTATGGGACTTGATTGGACCGTGGGGATACTAGTGAGCATGGTACAAGTAGAGACTTGAGAAGCACTTGCACACTGAGGCTCAACCAGTCCTGCCACACTAGAGCCATGGGACCACCATGGAAATGAGCTCACATTAACCCATTAGGAGGCCACACAGAGGAAATCAAACTTCCAATAACCTTTAACCACTAGACATGTGATTGGCACTCAGTCTAGACCAACATTTGACCCAAAGGAGACCTCCAGAAGAATCGCTCAGGAGAACACAGTCCCAATTGCCAACCACAAACTTGTGAGGTAGTAGATGCTTATTGCTTGAAAACAAACCAAGACTACAACATGCTACACAGACCAATCCAATGGAAGGTCAGGTTCACTACTATTAGTGTGCTCCATGCTGAGCATTGATGGCCACACAGTGACGTAAGAGACCACAGAAATCCTGTGTAAGCATGCTATCTGTTTCCTCCTCCTTTAGCCTCAGGCAGCCCTGGGTCCATGTGCCTCTGATAGAAAGGTCTGGAAGTCACCAAGTAGGAAAGGTAAAGGTGGGAATTGTGCCAGTTATTGATCTCCAAGTCAGATTTTTCATGTTGAGTCTACATTCAATTGGGGAATTTGCATAGGTAAATAGTACAGATATTAACGGAGAAGAGCGAGCCTGTAGGCATACCATGTATGAGCCCCACATGGTGTCAGGCTCAATTTTAACAGCCCCTCCATTTCCTAAGTCTTCCAGAATTGGGTTCTCTGCAAAGGGCAGCAAGCCCCAGATCATCTTGCCTCCTTTTCTCTGATCTAATTCCCTTGTCCCCAAGACTCCATCCCTTGGCAAATAAATAATTTTTCCTGAAGTGAATGAGGCCTTAGATTACTACCCAGCTTGGAACTCGGTGAGCCGATTTCTGTATAGTGAAAGGCATAGGTCACAGTGGGAAGTATATTCACATTATGTTTCCTTGGATGCTGCTCGCTGATTTGAGATTTGTTTTTATCAATACAATAAAATTTAATTACTGCTTTAATTTAGATGTGGTTCTAGATGTCATGAACACAAAAATCAGTATTAAGTTCCTACAGGAAGAGCCCCACATCCTAGAGAGCACCAAAAATGGAGAGACTAGCTGAATGTGTTTATGAAGCTACGTGGAGAGTCAGGGAAAATACCATCAAAAATTCATGCTTAAAATGAATCTTGAAGAAAAGCAGAAAATCATTAGGCAGGTCTGGAGATATGGATGAGCTCGATGAACCTGGAGGACAGTAAATATTTAGTCTGGTCAAAACATAGGGTATATTTACATGATGAGGGAAGGATGGAAGAGGGTGTAGAGAAAATGGTAATAGATGAAGCTGGAGGAGTAAGCAGGAATTTCCAGATCTCAAATGATCCTGAAAACCAGCCTCAGTGCTATGTTCTAAACATGTCCTCCAAAAATCATGTGCTGAACTTTTACTTTGTACTATAGTATAATATCAGTACTAAGAGGTGGTATCTTTAGGATCAGTTAATGCCATCACTGTGGGAGTGTAGGCATGTGTTCCTTATAAAATAATGTGTTTGATCCCTCTTTTGCCTCTCTTTCACTCTCTCTTGCTTTTCTATCATGGGATAACATAGCAAGGAGACCCTCACTGGATTCCAGCTCCTCGATCTTGGACTTCTAAGCCTCCACAAATGTGAGTCAAGATATTCCTGTTCTTTACCAGTTACTCATTGTTCCGCTGAAGCAGCATAAAATGGACTAAGATACTAGGGAGTTCCAAAATTGCAAACCTTGTAAGTGATGGGAATCATTGAAGGATTTGAACGGAACAGGGAAACATTTTGATTTATAATTCTTAGAGATAACTAACTGCTAGTTTTTGCTTTGGAGGCAGGATGGCCAGTTTGGCGCTGTTACAGCTGTCCAGGCAGAATGAATGAACTGCACTGACAGTGGATATGGAAGAGGACATGATCAATTTCAGATCTTTGCAAATCTGAGTGGACAAGGACTGGCAATGGTTGGAGGTTGGGAGTTGACTGGCGTGAAAAGGAGGCTAAATAAATTTGAGGTTTCTTACTCAGGCGCTCAGTTGAAGTAGTTTGATGGAGCAGATCTGTATGAGTGGATGAACTCTTGTTCCATAAAGTGATTCATTTCAATATTATAATTTGACATTTTATGAATCTGCAGTGGGTTCTCAGCAGAGGTGGGATATTGTGAAGGAGAGATGTCGGCAGTGCATAGAGCACATAGTGGTTTAGAATGGCAACCTCAAGGACCTTTGGAGAACTCCAACCAAAAATAGCAGTCTGGGCTGGACTGGCTGGATTGGCAGGCCCATGTGCTGTGTCTAGGTGTGGGCACCACTCCTGTGAGCAGGCTGGGTGGATCCCTGGATGACCTTGGCCTTATAGTTGGCTCTTACAATCAGCTGTGACTGATTTCCAAAGTAGCAGCAATAGAAGCTGACTGTTTGTAAATATGATTCCTTTTCAGTTAAGAAAAAGTGCTCATCAGCCATACATTTCCCAAGTGACTTTTGCTTCTGGTTTGACTAAGGGCTTCTGTGATTGAAAATATACCTTTAGTTTCCATAAGGTCATTAAAAAATTAATCACATTTTTCTTGAGTCAAATACCTTGAACCTCTTGGGTAACTTAGAAGAATCAAAGTGTAAGTTCTGCCCCTGGGAAATATGTCAAAGAAATGCCTGATTGCATGCTTTAGTTCATTAGAGTATCTTTTCTCTTTCTAAATGGCACAATAAAAGTAAATTAGAACACAAGGATTCAAAGGCAGGGAGAAGGAACGAAACTCTAACAATCAGATTAGAAGTACATGCCCCCTTTGGGGATCTGAGGTCAGAATACAAGATTCCATTAAGTTGAGACTTGCAAATAAAAATTTATTGCAGTCACATAGAACTCAGGTTAAAATACCCAGTGGTAAGTTTGCTTTAGTGTGGGGAAAAAATTATTTTGTTTGTATACTGAGCTTTATTGTACTTCATTTCGGTAACACTAGAGGGCGTAAGTCAGAGGGAAAACGCTACGAGGGAAAACAGGAGGGGAGACTCAGGCATTTTTGCTTTTCACTCTGACACAAAATTTTACTTTGGTAGACACTAATATTTCTACTGTGATCAAGTGACTGTAATTGAAATTCTGGATTAAAAACTTTATGATCTCCAGGACCTGTTCAGAATCCGAAACAGTAAAGGACAATTATTTCTCTCTGACTGGAATCTATGTTCTATCCATTTTAGACATTTTGAGAGCTAATACAATACAGCTCTGTGAGTATTTAATTTTAGAAGATACATTATTTGGATGAATAACCTTTCACAGATATTGGATGTTTTTTTAACACAGCACAATGGTCATACTTACAGTTCTCACAGTGAATAGTAATGATACCAGGCACTTCAGACACTTGTAGGAACAAAATGTACTGTCTAGATACCCTGGATCCAAAGTCCTCCCCTCTCCAGTTTCTCCATGATTCTCACGTACTAGCTTTACATTAAAACACCAGTGTGCAATCCAGAAACACTGGAGTTAGTTGGCCTAATGTCAATGAGAATTGATATTTAATTTTCTTGTTTAAACTTCCACTTCCTCAGTCCCTTGGTGCCTCTTGAAAATGCCACAGAATTAACGAAGGATAGAATCTCATCACAAATTTTTTAATGAACAATTAATTACTATAATCAGAAACAAATCTTAAAATCTTAACAAGAGATCATACAACTAATTATTAAAGCATTTTAATGAGTAACAAACTAATATATCTATGAAAGATTGTCCTTAAATCACAGCAGACTTGAAATACAGCTGATAAAAGCATGTCTGACTCCAAATGTAGGAAAAGTCACAATAAAGCAGACTAAGTTAATAAGAATCTGCCCTTTTACAAACCTTGGGGTCAGACTCACCTGGACATTAATGCCAAGAGAATAGTAATGACATTATGAACTCCCCAAGGCTGAGTCTGTTGGAAATGATCAATGGCCCTGATCCTGACAAGAAACACTCAGCTCTGAAATTTGGACTCGCATTTGTTAGCCATGCATGATACTACTTACCTCTCTGGGAAGAACCTCTAATTTCAGAAAATGCTGACGTGCATTACTGCACCCGTTAGCAAAAGTCTTTGGCAGAAATGCCATTTATCCTTGTTGTGGTAATGAACAGATTTAAAACATTCTGGTATCACCATTCCTGAAAAAGCACAGTCACTTGAATATTTCTTCCGCAGGAATAGTGAAATATTTCATGAAGGCACATGGGTATAGAGCACCATGGAACGGTATTGCCGGTGAATGACAGAATGTCTGGTTGATTTACATGAAGCCCCAAGTGCTCATATGAGGATAGGTTAAGTTTAGATTGACGAGCAAATGTGTAGCCAGACTTCTGGCTGACAAATGGCAGAGCTATGCCAGTGCATTCGTTTCTCTGGACAGAGACCAAAAGTGAAACAGGAGGATCAAGTTCACTCCATAAAGGACATGCAAACCTACAGGGTGGCAGGGTGGCAAGGGCAGTAAGCGCACGTGGATGTTAATTCCTCAGAGCAGAACTGGGTGAGCTTACAACTGAGCTGGCATCCAAGCCAGGGACCAACCCTTATCCAGTATTGCCGTTTCCTGCGTGTATTTTTATTGACATTCCTTGAGAAGAATCCTGATGTTTCCAAGACAATTCTATTTTATTGGCAGCTTAGGTTTAAAGTCACTAACCTCTAAAAATGGCCTATTTGGGTAAACCAGAAACTGAAAATAACAACTAATGAGATTAGTATTACAAATGGTGCCAAGCGTTAAATGTCCCAGATTGAATTAGATTTATTCTGGCTGGGCACAACTAAGAACAGAAATATCCATGCAGCATTTGTTAAGGGTGAAGGTTTGGACCATACTTTTCTTTCCAGTCTGATGCTGAAAGTGCACAGATTTTGGGTCTGCCTTCAAGGAAACAGCATGATAGTAATGACAGGTGCTGTTCGTTGAATTCCCATCCTCTTGGCATTTGATGTGTACTATCTCATTTAATTCTTCCCAGCACAGCTTATAGTCTTTGCATTAAAGATGAGCTTGAGGTTCAGAGACCTTAGTTGATCTTCCAAGGCTGCATACTAGTAAGTGCCCAAGTCAGGAGATGAACTCCAGTGACTTCAAAACCCTTTGTATCATGTCACATTGCATCCTGAGTATCTAACGACCTGGGTTTGTATCCTGTCTCCCTGAGCTGTGTAATATTGGAAATTCCTAACCTTTGAGCTCTCTCTCCAGCTGTAAAAAGTGTATGCGTGTATTGTGTCAGATTTGTAAACTATCTTTCATTTCTAACCTTTGATGATTTCATGACCCTTCAAGGAACTTTTAATTTCCTGTAATCGAGGTGCATGTTTGGTCCTTTGCTCGTTAAGTGAATTCAGATGTGAGGAAACATTTCCATTTGCAATTCCAGAACTGATTTAATTTTTGCTGTAGAAATATTATCCCTCTTCTCTGTAAAAATTTGTTTCCTATGTGGGTTGCCTCAGCGCAGACTCTTCTTTTTCTTGGGCAGACAGCTCTACCGTGTAGGGTGTGGAACTCATAAGTGACCAGAGGCGGCCTGTGGGACATGCTAGAAATATAAAATAGTATTTAGTAATATCACAGAAGAAAACCACTTACCTGCAGACAATAACTATGACTTCTAGGGAGTTAGAAAACCCAATATTGAGCTGGAGCGGTGGCAAGGCGGATACGGCGCTTGCCTGGCATGCGCAGGTATGTGGGTTCAAACCTCAGCACCACGTACACAACTAGGTGTCGCAGCAACGAAAGCCATGTTAAAAACTCAATAAAAATGGATTGTCTCTCTCACTGTCCTTCTCTCTATAAAAAAAAGAAAATGTAATATTCATGTGCTTGTCTATGTTGTGTGTTTCATTCTACTTCTGGGAATTAATGGGGCTTTACTAATTGCACTGTCTTCCTTTATGATTCGCTACGTTATGCCGATGGGCTTTCTCGGAAAATGCCCATCTACTCTTGGAGCACGCCATCTGTGGCACCCCTTGCTTGTCTGGCTTGCACCCACTCTGTTGATGGGAATGTATACATTGGCTCTCCTGCCATGGCATTCATCACCCGCTGCTCTGCATTCTTGAGGATCAAATGACACAGGCTGTGCTGTATGTGAGGAGCAAAATTTGAACATTCCTTTGATGTTGTGCCTTGTGACACTCAATGTCTAAATCCAAGCTTTTGCTATTTGACCAAATGCCAAATGTGCTAGTCTGAATATCTATTGTCTTACATATAGCTGGATGGAAAAATAAGATAAAAACCACTGGGAAAAATTTCAAAACTATTTTGGAGGGGTAATTAAGGCGAAGCTTTGATTAATTGGAAAGTTAGTTGAGTAAGATGTTCTAGCTAATTATGAGCTAAGGTATGACACTGGAAAAATCCATTTAATATATACTGACCATCATCTATATACATATGGTATTAAGTATTCAAAGAGGGACAAAAATTCATGTGGTCTTTCTATCCAGAGCATCTTCTATTTGTTCTATTTTTTAGGCCTTTTTAGTGCTTGCTTTTCTTGTTTCCGTTATAAAGATGTGATTATACAGAATATATATTTTGAATTCATTTTTCTTTAACATTATAAGTGTCATTCTGACAGGAATATATAATAGTTAAACATTCCCTTGTTTGCTTAAAATTTATTGTTTCCACTTGTTTACTTTTCCATTTTTTTCTGACAAATTTTCATTTATGAAATTGTTATATCTAAGAGGATAATTTTATTGTTTAAAATTTTTTTAAAAAAGAGGGACAGAAAGAGTGTCACTCTTTAGTTTTTCACATGGCTTTCACTGCTCTGAAACATCATTGTGTACATGCTGCTGGGGTTCAAACTTGTGTACTCTCATGTGGCAGGCAAGTACCGTAACCACTGAGCCACCGCTCCTGACCCTAAGAGGATAATTTAAAATGTCAGTTGTCAATATTCATTTTCAAAGGAGTTGTACTGTTTACGTGCCCCAGAACATTGTTGGCCTGTAAGTTTTTCCGTAGTCTCTCTCATTTTCTGGCATTTGTTTATATTTTTTTGCTTATGTAGAAGATGAAGTACTTTTTTGAGGGGGGGGGGACAAATTAATACCCACTATCTTATACATTAATCTTGCAAAGTCAATAATTTATAGATGAATAGAAAGACTAAGTGATCTGCCCAAGTCCATACAACTACTAACAGAACTGGAACTTGACCTTGCTTCCTCTGAGTCCAGACCTGTTGCAATCCACTGTACCATAGCTGCCCTCAAAGCTTGAAGGGGCTGGAGAGGAGAGGTGGCTCAGTGGTAGCATGTGCGAGGTCCTGATTTTGATCCCCAGCACAAATAAATAAAAGAAAAAAACAAAACAGATTTTTAAAAATTAATTCTCAATAATAAAAACAAAATAACATCAACAAGAAAACTCTTGGAAGGGCTCAGTGGATGGTCTGTATCAAGATGGAAGAGATGATCAGGACTGAAGATTAAAATATCCACATGGTTTGCTTCCTTACAAACCAAACATTTCCTCAAAAAGAGCAAATAATTCTGATTAACTCATACTGTTTCACCCTCTCAGATGCACATTAAAAAAATTTAAAAAGAAAAAGCATATTATTTAATAGTGCCCTAGAGTTGGAGTATTTTAACTAAACTCAGATATACATGAGTAACTCCAGTTGGAAGTTGTTCATGTGTATCTGAAGGCAGAATGTGGCCTTTTGACTTTGGCCTATTAAACACAAGGAAATTCATAGTTAAAATTCCACTCCTAGCTCCCCAGCCAAGATAGGAATGGTCCCAGCCATAAAACATGAGGGACAGGGCTGCCACAAGGCCCAATAATCTGTTGGTATTGTACAGTAGGGTGGTCCAGCCACAGTAAATCAAGGTCTCACCTTCATTTTTCAAAAAGGCAAATGGATTAAAGGTGTGTATGTCATTCTTGACACTGAGAAGGCAGACAGGTTTTGCAAGAGGCTGGAGCAGAGTGTGTGGAGTAAATGACAAACACTTTCCAGTTGGAGGGTGTTTGGATGTTCCAGGTATTCATTTGGAAGGTCATTTTGGAAAATGATTTGGGACCATGCAGTACCATCTTATTTACAGAAATGAAAAAGGAACACCCAGTTTGGAGTCCACAATCATGTAAAATACAGCAGGATCTGCCAGCACTGGCTCCACAGAACGTGGCTTTGGAGCAGAGCATTTTGTGCTGCATCTGAAGGCCCTTGGTGTTTTGAAGGCCCCCTGTGAGCTGGCCCGGAGGCTGAATAATGGGCACTGACCAAACTTGGGGATGGGCTCACCTCCCTAGGAGATAAAATACCATTTGTAATCAGATCACTCCTTAATGGAGATTAAAAGCAAAGCAAAACAGCAACAAATTACCAGTATTTATTTTTCAAAGATGTGACTCTGAACGTGGATAGTAGGAAGAATGTCTTGTTATATTACCCGGTTCCTCTTAGATAATTGCAGAGAAGGATGGTTTCTTCAGGTGTTGAGACCATCTCCTCTGGAGACTTTTACAGGGATGTGAAACTGCTTTGGGGCATCCTTCATTGCTGAGATGATGATGTGGATTTGCCCTGCCTTTAAGGAGGAAAGTGGGAGGAAGCAGGATTCATTTGCAGAGAAGTGAACATCTTCTCAGGTCTCTTGTTTTATAGCCAGATTTTAATTTTAATGAGTGACAATCCTTAAAAAAAAAAAAAAAAAAAAAGAAAATAACACAAAGCAAGTGGGAAGCAATTTCCATTTCAAAGTCTTGTAATGAAGTCTCTACCCGACCAATGCATTTTCACAGTCCTTTGCCTGAAAAGTCAGGCAGTAAATGAATGTGTTGTCCAGAGCTCTGCCTGGAGTTGGACACATTTTGCTGGTGGCATTAGAAGGCATGCGGATTTGAGCTTTGGGGGCATTCCCTGCCCCCAGTCTAGTCTACATGGTCATTCTCTCTGATGTGATTGGAGTGTTTTCTGTCACCTCCAAACACTGTGATAGCATCCTGTGACACTCAGGAACGTGGGTAAGAGGCAAGTGGAGCTGGACAAGACGGCTGGGCTGTGCTGCCCAGCTCAGCCCTGGTCTGGATGTAGGGCTGGGAGGAGCTGACCACATTTTGCCCAGTTGTTTTCAGAAGGCTTTTCCTTGGGTTTTTACTAGTGGGTGGTCCTTATGTTTTCTACTAGGTTCCAAGTATTTCCAAGACATTCTGAGAGGTAGCTGCTCAAACAAATGAGCACAGCATCTTCCCTGATGTGAGAAGGTGGCACATTCCTGCTCCTGCCCCTCCTCCTGCTCCCTTTCAAGTCAGTTTGAACAAGGCAGAATTTGTGAATCAGAAGTCCTAAGATTCAGACTACAGTGTATTTTTTACAGTCCCTGTGGTGTAATGTCCAGTGGTTTCCAGGCTTGATAGATAGTTCATCAGAATTAGTAAAAGGTTTTAAAGAGATACTCCCAATACTAGTTATTTCTTTATATTTATATACATGTACTATTGAACTAACATTTATAGTAATTAAAAAGAGAAAAAATTTAAAGATAAAAGGAAATTAATAATTATTTTCTTGATGGTACAAAAACAATTGGTGTTTTTACGATCCTGTTAAGGTTGTTATGTTCATTTTATATTTGCATGGGACAGAACTGTAAGGGCCATTTGAAAAATCTGGTTTAACACTTTGTGATAGGATTCATGAATCTGTTTCTAAGTTCAATTTATTTTTATACCTGGTTTTAGTGACTAGCACATCAAGACAATGCTACAGAGAAAATGCAGGAAGGGCATTGTATTATTGAGTTGTGACTCATTATTTTAGTCATATCTACCAGTTGCACAAAGACTCTGTTGAATGTTTTCTAATTTCCATCTGTCTTGGCATCAAATGATCCTAAAATCTAACCCAAAGTGTGTGTGTGTGTGTGTGTGTGTGTGTGTGTGTGTGTAGGTGTTTCCCATTGGCCAAACCCAGAGAAGGTCAGAAGGCAAAGAAGTCTGGTGCATACACAGAGATTTAGATAGATGGATAGAGATATGTTCAAAGCTCTCTGAAATTACACATTTGCAATATTTAAAGTAATTTAGAGAAATCCCATTTCCCAGTTTTTCAATCTCAGAAATTTTAAGAGGTAACATTGTTTTCAGAAACAAATTCATACAATGGTGGAAACAATTCTAAATACTTCCCTTCAAAGTGTTCTCCACAGCGTGTTTCTTTTTTCAGAGCCATCGCTTTCTCACTCACTAGTACAGTGTCACTGTTACCTTGGCTGGGCAGGCTCGGTATCATTTTGCAGAGCTAACTGCTGGGTTCCATATTCTAACAGCTTCTGGTCTCCATGTAAATTTCAGAAAAAATGCTCTTTAACCCGGTAATGTTGGCAGAAGGAGATGCTCTCCTGATGAGCTGGTCTGGTTTGTTTCTGCTAGGTAGGGTTACATTTTAGAAGCAGCTTGGGCACATTGTGAAGGAAGCAAATGAATCCATCCAAGTTCCTGCCAGTAGCACGTGGTGCACTGGAGACTGGAGTCAGTCACCATTGCCTGGGTGTAATTCAGGAAGCCAGCAGTGACAAGGAAAGAGGAACAAGGAGCCCTTACCCCTGTCCCTAAGCTAAAGGGGGAAGGGGATGACTCTGTGACCCCAGCTTAGGGTGAGAGCCATTTCTTCACAAGTGGCACATGACTGTGGCTGTGGTGGCAGAGGCAGAGACCAGTCTTGATTTGTTCAGGCTGCCATAAGAGAGTATGCAAAGTGGGGTTTGGGCAACAGAACCATTTCCCCACAGTTCAGAAGGCTGCAAGTCCAAGGTTAAGGTACTAGCCAGCTTGGTGTCTTCTGAGCCCTCTCTCCTTACCATACTCTGCAAACTGGTAGCCTTTTAGTTTCCCATGGGGGGAAAAATCATTAAGCCACAACAAAATTCAGCTCTTCACTGGTCTTAAATCATCCAAGCAGTTTCTGCATGGACTTAAATAAGTATTTGGTGGATCTTCCTCCTAGTGAGTGTAATTAATTTAGATCATTGCTCCTTATTAGCGCTTTGGGTAGTTCTATTTTAAGAGTTTAGGATTACGAGTATAAGCACTGGGTCCAAGCACTGGGGTTTTTTTTTTTTCCATTAAGCAGCCTGTGGTTTATGGTGAGGAAGTTGCACATGGACTCCAGGGGGTGCCAGGCCATTCACACAGCCCTTGGAGACTTGCTGACAATTCTCTGGTAGATGGTAGCAAAGGTTTCTAAAAGCAGGTGTCTCCTCCATCCCCAAGTCATAGAATGTTGCAGTCTGGGTAAGTGGCAGGCTAGGTATCTAGGTGACACACTAGGAATGGGACTGAGGAAAGGGAAGGACTGGGTGAAGAGTAACACCTGGCCCTAACTTCTCAGTGATATGAAGGAGATACCCAGGCACCTCAGTCCCAGCTTCAGAACACTACTCGGCTGCATTCTCTTTCCCATGTCCCACTCTTCAAGTCAAGAGTGGAAGGTCGACCAGGGGAACCTGCTGCCATCTGACTCAGGCAGTGGCAATGTTAGAATACAGAGGTTTTTTCTTTGGGTTTGAAGGGATGAGACTGTGAGACACCCATGATTGCCATTGCCAACCCAGGAAAGAGAAGAATTGCTGAGGACCCAGGGTCCAGGGGTGGATGGTCAACAGTGACTGCCCCGGCAGCAACCTGAACCATTCCACAGCTGCTGCAGCTGGAAGCCACTAGAACAATACCCAAGGCAACAGAGCCCCCTGCCACAAGCTGAATCCTAGATTAGACAAACCCAGCTCCTTTTTGTCAGAACAGAGGGGAGTTCTTTCTCAGTGTTGATGGAAGGAAGCAAATGCATCTCTATGTGGCTGGTCTCTAGGCCCACTTTCCCCTTCCCTTTCCATGAGGGCCAGGCCCCTCTCAGCTGTGGTTCCTCCTGTCGCTGCTCATCTCTGCCAATATTCACCCCCCAAACCCCTGTCCCTCCTGCCAAGTGGAGATAATATTTGCAAGAGAGAGTCGTTGCCTCCAACCTTTGAAAACATTTGGGTATTATCTTATAAAGCTGAAGCTAGCCCTGGCCCCTGATCGAGCGGTCGCACTCTGGGCCTGTACAGGGAAACACACATGGTAGCACCAGGAGATGCATGCCAGCATGTTCATCGCAGCCAAAGATCAGAATACACTTCCATCAACCGTCAAACAGCATACAGTCGGCTACATGTGACGATAAAAAGAAGTTATGGATGTGCAAAAAAAATGTGATGTAATATTAAGCAAAAGAAGCCAAGCATAGCAAATATTTAAAGCGTGATTCCGTTTATATACAGTTCAAACGGGAAAAACTCAAGTGTTTTAGGGATTTATGATTTTGGTGACCAAAATCATAAAAAAGGCAAGAAAACGAATGCTGTGAGGGCTGCATGCTGGCACTGTTGAGCAGGAGGAGGCTTTGGTGACGGTGAAGAGGCTTGGTGGGGGCTGGGCTGTGGAGGTGTCTAGAGGTGGTCCTGTTGGGTCATTTCAGAGTCAGAAGGGTGTTCACTTTGCAAAGATTCTTTATGCACTTTCCTAAACTTATGTTTTGGAAGTTGGAAATAGTTCCTGTGAAAGTACTTACTGTCTAATTATTCTCAGGAAGATTAGGTACTGAGAAGAAACCTAAGGGATAAGTGGGAGTTCTCCAGGTGGAGGAGTATATCCTAGGAGAGAGACAAGAAAGTACTCAAGAAAGCCCAGAGCAGAGAACTCTGCTGAGGCCTTGGAGTTGAAGATGGGGCTGAGGCCTCAAAGGCAGTAAAAGTCAGTCCTGGGGGAGTTGGGCACTTAGACTTTGTAGGGCTTGTGGGAGGATTTTTAACAGGGAGTGAAATTTCAACAAGAGGAGAGCCAGCAGTGACACAGCAGAGAGGTCCCTGAGATAAGGAGTCAATAGGGCTGTTTGACTTAAGTATAGCTGATTCCCTGTACCTCCTCAGATGGAGGCCTGGCAGCAGATTCCAGATTACAGAGGGCTGAGGCGGGGTGGGACAAGGACATGGATACAAGTGAGCTCGTAGCACTGACCCGCCTGTGCTGTAGAGGGCCAATAGGACGACACAGCAGATGAGGTATGCATTCGATTGGGAACCGGCTATTTTCCCCATTGTAAGAGGTGGCAGCGCTGTTCATTCTCAAGAGTACAAAGGTATTATTTTAGAGACATAAGAATTTGGTTTTCCAGGTTGGTTTTTACCCTCTTTTCCCCTCCCTCCCGTTTAATGAGATATTATCAACTAAGAAAAGTTGTATATATTTTAAAAATAAATACTTGATGGTTAATAAGATGGTTCAACTGGCAGTGTTGACGCTCTGTGAAGCTGGGTTGGCTTCTCTTGGAAGGTACTTGAAAATATCCAGGAGGCTCTGGTATGACTGCAGGATCAGAGTTTCTACAGGATTTGGAACAGAGGTGGCAAATCCCTGCCGACATCTTAGGAGCATCTTGTTTACTTAATACACACTGAAGCTGGCAGCCAAGGCTTATTGACCAGGTCCCTCAGGGGACAGATCTGGAAAATAGCTCACTTTGTCTTGTTTTCCTCATATACTTTTTTTCACTTCCCCATCTTCCTTTTTGTGTCTTTTCTGCTTCCTTTCTCTTTCTTCTTCATGCTATATTCTCATTTCTATCTCCTTTCTGGGTTTTCCACTGCCACAGCCTTCCCTGCTTTTCAACTTCACACAATCCATATGACAGCAAGCAAGCAGACTTCATGGGACAAACTTACGGCATCACAGGAGACCTCGTCTTTTGAAGGGCACCTGCCCTCTCAGGGCAGAATCTCTCCCGCTCCTTGAAACACCCAGACTGCTTGAGGGCAGAGAGGAGGACAGCAGCTTCCTCATGCTGAAAGTCACACAGCGGGAGACAGCGAATCCTGAGCAGGGTGAGCCAGGCTGAGGCATCTTGCACAGGAATGTGGGTGCCCTGGTTACATATAGGGGACTGATTAAATAAATGAGTAAGTATATCAAGGTATTAGGAATCAGGTTTTTTGTCAACAGAGAGGAGATTTATACAATGAAAAGGGAAAATGAACCCATGGTATTGGTTTGGAACTGGAGGTATTGATGTGAAAATTCATGTTTTCCAATTTTACAATGCAGATAAGGCAGCTGTATATGTGGGGCTTGCACATAGCAGCGTACGCATGTGGATACGCACATTCCCCAACCAGTCCACTGCCAGGGGCTGGGAATAGTGACATGTCTGTAGCAAAGAGTACATGCCCAGATCTTGACTTCTAAACACCATTCTCTATGAAAGGAACCTGGGCTTTCTGGAGAAATGATGACTTCAGATCTGGGTCAGGGAAAGCACAAAATGGCCCTAGGATATCTTGAGGTGTCAGAAGGTAAGGCAGTGGTTAAAGAATAACTGGGGTATGTCTGAAAAACAGGCTGGCTTTCAAGGGGTCTCGTGGACCAAACTGAATAATTTGAATATCAGAGGAATGATTGAAACTGATTAGAACCCACTGATAGGAAACCCTAAATCCATATTTGTACAGATAGGTAAATGAATGTAAATTTTAAGTATTCCATGGCTTCAAAGTACCTCTCCTCTAAGTACTTCTTAACTGCAAAGTAAGTAATGAATAACTTTAGAGCGGAGGTACCTGGAAGATGCCACTTTGGTTAAGTAATCAAAGGGAACACTGTCAGTAAGAAGACAAACTGAAGTCATGTTCTCTCAATGGGATGCAGAGAGCAGAACAGAGCTTCACCGGGGTGCTAATTCTTCCAGTGATGCATGGCACAGAAACTTCAAACTAACCCATCTGAGGACACTGATCCCTAGTCTTCAATTGTGCCAAAGTCACGAAAGTCAAAGAAAGATAGCTATTTTGAACTGAGTAAAACTACAGATATGTGACAACTAAATGTAATATACAAACTCGAAGTGGATCTTTTTGCAGCAAAGAACCTTACTAGAATAATTGGTACAACTTGACTGGTGCGGGGGTCTGCGGGTTAGTTGATAGGAAAGTAACACAAATACATTACTAACTAATGTGTTGTGGTTGTGTAGGAGAATGTCCTTGTTGTAGAGAGTAATGGAGCAATGGATCCATCATTTGCTTTCAAATAAATCAGGATAAAACTTCTTTGTACAGCACTTGTAAATTCTGTTTCAAATTTTTAAAAATATTTACTAAGTCAAATGGCAGAGCCACCTTTGGAGAAAACATACGTGGTAAAGACAAAATTCCCTTTAATTTAGGAGAAAGAATGAGAATTTACAGAAATTTTGTGATTATGATGGATCACATAGCTCCCTATTTTTTCTCTTCAGCTCTCAAGGGTGCTTTGGTGGTAAAACAGAGATGCACTATTACTCATGAGTGCCCTTGAGCAACTGAAAGATTGTGTATAGGAAGTGTCATCCACCTACTTCCCAACTCCCTAGTTAGAGGGAGAGAGGCCTGTCCCAGCCAGCCAGCCCAGAGGCTCCATCTTGAGTTGCCGCTTCTGGTGGAACAGAGGAGAGGGAACAGTGTCTTGTAGCTGCTCTGTAAGAGGCTGGAACACTTGTGGCTTGCATCTCTCTCTCTCTCTTCATTGAAGGAGGGGAATGTGAAGTAAGGGTCTGGGATACTTGCTATTGCAGAACAGATTTTGTCCTTCAAAGTGATAGCAATGGGCTCTGTGAGAGGGGTGAAGGATATTTGACAAGGAATTTTTGGAACACCTACCATGAGTCAGAGTCCTGGCAGACTTCCCTTTCACAGGCCGTGCTGCATTTGACTTTCCTGGATGGGCCCTATCTGGAACAGTCTTGGGAAAGTCATTGTGTCAGTGTAGCGATGGGAGAGTAGCCAGACAACTACACAGGTATTCACAAATCTACAATATGACATGGGGAACGTGTGATCCAGGGTAAAAAAGTCAAAATGACGTGATTTGGAAAGCATTCCTCACCCTGCTTGATTAAAAACCAACCAGTCAGGCTGGAGCGATGGCTCAGTGGTTGTGGTGCTTGCCTGGAATGTGTGAGGACCCGGGTTCAAACCCCAGCACTATGTACACAATCATGTGTTGGAGCAATGAAAACCACATGAAAAAAAAATTCTTTCTCACTCTCTCTTAAAAACAAAACAAAAAAACCAACAAACAAAAAAACAAAAAGCAAGATGATACTTTCTTGTTATACACTCTAACATTTTCAGAGCAGGAGTAACAAAGGAACATCTGCTTTTTGGACATTTGGCTCCAAATTTGGCTCCTGCTGGTAAGCCGTCTGGTAAGAGCAGAGCTACCAAAGACTTCATTTGTCTGCCTGACAATGCCATCTCTCAGAAGGCAGAGGAACCAGTGAGGAAAATGGCAGCTCGGGAGTGAATTCCAGTCAGTAACAAAAGAACTGATTGATAATGTGGAAATGATCAGAATCACAGGAGAGATGCTTATGTACCCTGGTGCCCTCACAGGACTCCCACAGCAGTTTACTCGGCTCTTGCTTTTGTTACTTTTTGAATATCGTCACTTACAATGAACTTGGGTCTGTCCACAAGGTTGTCCTTTGAGGACCACAACCACATCATGTCATCTTTGTGTTTTCCAGTATCTGGTGCAGTATCTCTTAAAAACAAAAATCAAACATGGTGAATTGGAATGTCAAGGCTACAGCAACTTGCATAATTTCAGGATGATCTGGCAATACTCTTTAATAAAGACTCCGAAGATGGAGGCAGGTAGATCACATGAGGCCAGCTCAGCAACTTAGCAAGATCCTGTCTCAAAAAGGGCTGGGGATGTAGGTCAAGTAGTAAAGCACCTCTGGGTTCAATCCTCATTGCCCCTGTCCCAAATTAAGTTTTCACTGTACTAAACTGGAAAAATGAGAAAACGGAAATTTTCCACAATACTCCCACTTACTGCTAAGCATTTTGAATTTTGTTTCCTTGTCTGCTATAGTTCTGTACCTAATACTTTTCACCATATATCCTGAGCATTTTTTCATTTTTTTTTTTTTTTTGGCCTGGCATAGTGGTGCACACCTATAAGCCCAGCTAATCAGGAAGTTAAGGCAGGAGGATCAAAAGTTCGAGGTCAGAATGGACAACTTAGCAAGACCCTGTTTCAAAATTTAAAAAAATATAAAAAGAGCTGGGGATGTTGCCTAATGGTAGAGCATTTGCCTAACATATGTGAAGCCTTGGGTTTGATCCCTAACACCACCCCCACCAAAAAGTAATAAAAAAAGACTTCATAATATTCCCTTGCATGTCTTTGTCATAATTAATCATGGCGATTTAATAAGTAAAATAATATAGGGATGTTCAGTGGCTGCAAGTTTTAAGAATATTGTTATGCAAAGAAAAGTCACTAAAGAAACTACTTCGCTTCTAACAGAGGGATTGGGCTAGGTAGGGAGACAGGTGTGGCCTCAGGCTGCCTCCCGGGTTCTGGGTGTTACCCGGAGTCAGCTGTGGTACATCTGGCAGGTGAGCTGATGCTGTGCGCTGTGGAGCCAGATCTGAGGGGAAGAGTTGGAGGGAATGCTCAAGCCAGAGCAGCACAGTGAAGTCTTAAGACTCTTATTTTGTGGTGTCCCAGTTGGTACAACCAAAGCTGGTAGGTGGAAATTAGGATCCAATTTTAACTCAGTAAATAAGTTTTGAGAGCTGTTCCAAAAAGATTCAGGATGCTCTGAGGTGTGCATGTGGCTTCTGGAATATCAGAGAGTAGGACACACCTGCAGCCTCATTTATGATCTGTCTTGAGTGAGCAATGGAATGGACCTTGGCCTTTCAGTCATTTGCTTTAGAAAAAGGAATAACAGTATTCAATCCAAAGCCACCTGTTTTCAATTCTCAGCAGCCTAGAGACTTGCCAACACTTTCTGGCACCTAAGTCATGGTCTGGCAAGGCCTGTGGCTTCTTCCTCTGCCCTCCACTGCCTTGAGTCTTAAAAGTCACATTTATGTCACTCCCCAGCAGTCGTCAGGGCATGGCTAGCATCTGCAACAATGATGGTCTGAGCTTAAGCTGTTACAATAAATGAATCCCAAATTCAAGATCTTATTCCTGGTGGTTTCAGTCCCTGAAATTCTAAACATCCTCCAGTAGGGGCCTTTAAGATTCCAGTAGCGGGTGACTGGGTCCAGGGTCTTTTAAGAAGGAGCTCACAGTTAAGGCTGAAGGATAAAATCCTCCCTCTAGTGGCTCAAGCTCAAATATTTTCTTACCCTACAAAAGACCCAGAGATGGTATGCAGGAGATACTTTGGAGCCATTTCAAAACAGGATTGAAATTCCATTCTCTCATGGTTGACCCTACAGCAAGCGCCCTGCATAGAGCACACACCTCCTAGCTGTGTCAAGAGCTCCCCACAGCCTAGGTGCACCCCACCTCCCAGGCCCAGCCTGCTCCCAGTCCTGGCAAGGGTGCTTATCTCATTGCTGCTGAGGGGGAAGAAACTGCCTGGCTTTCCTTAAACCCTGACCTTTGAGTTCTCTCTTCTCTACCTACCTGGCATCTTAGATTTTTTTTTTTTTGTTTGTTTGTTTTTGGTGGAAGAGGGTGGGGGAACCCTGACAGGTTGATGTTCCTTATTCTAGTGTCACTTCTTAATTACAGAAATGAGTTGAGGCTATGATTAGTAAGATTTTAACATTTGCAGACTCCTACCCTAGGTTGGGGGACACCACCTTTCTCCTAGTGAAATTTTAATCAGCTTTTGTGAAACTCAAGAGGTGGAATGGAATCTCCAGTGGACATACTTGGTTCATTACCCATTAAGGGTGTGTATGCTCTGATGACAGGGGGGATTCCCAGCACACTCCTTCCCCCAACCCAGACAGCAGGGACAGGGAGACTGAAGCAAGACAGCAACTCCACACCTTCTTTTCTTTTCTCTGGAAGATTCTACAAACTTCTCAGACCAAATGGAACACCCAGTGACCTTAACTGCCTGAGGAGCCACAACCTTTTAGCAAGCGTAGATTATCCTCAAAGGTGCACCACTCCACTTTGTAATATGTGAGCCACTACTTTCTTTGAACCATCAGCACTCTGGTTTGATCCTCCTTTTCACATAAGTGTCTCTAAAAAGAAGGTTCATTAATTTCAGTATATGGCCACCCTGCTGTATCTGTGGGTTCTGCATTTGTGGATTTAACCAATGCTCAATGGAAAATATTTGGAAAAGTCTGCACTGAACATGCCCATACTTTCTTGTCAGATTTCCCTAAATAATACAGTACACCAACTATATACAGCATTTTCATTGTATAAAGTAGTATAATCTAGAGACCATTCAAAATATATGGGAAGGTAAGGGTAGGTGTATGCGAATAATATCCCATATATCTAAGGGACTTGAGCATTTGTGGATTTTGGCATCTGTAGGGAGTCTTACAACCAATCTGCTGCAGATACCAAGGGATGACGGTATAAAGCAATCAGATGAAAAACCCCTGGGACTTGATACAAAGTTTTCTTAGAACACAAGAACAAAAATAAGGTTAACTAAACTTATGGTGCTCAGCAGCCTAAATAACATTTCTCCCAACCTTTGGTCACTGGTTATGTGCAAGAGTAGTGTGTGTGGTTTGGTACATAAAATGAGACCAATAATCTCCATTCCTAGCAGCCCTGTCTCAGAGGTCATGTGCCTCTCCTGCTCTGGCATCTTTCGCTCTGAAATACTGGGTGGCATCAGGGGTGCGTCCTTTCTCCTCTGCAAGGGCATCAAGTACCAGGACTATTCTTGGCTCCATCAAGTGAGTTTCCTAACTCCTCCTTTGCTAATTCACATTGCATCCAGGGTCCTGCAGGGGAGGCACACAGAAGTGGAAGGGAGTGAGTCTTTCCCTTGCCTTCTCCTTGTACCCATATCAGCCATGACAGCAGAAAACTACCATACAACTACATTACAACATTTAGCTCACGTTGGGTAGGGGTCAATTTCCTGTATTAAGTGCCTCCCATAAAGCAAGTCAGTTGAGAGAAAGGGGAATTCTCTCTCCTCCAATGCCCCAGTGACTGCTGCACAGAGGCCTCCTACTGGGAACAGCCAAATGAGGTCACTTTACAGGAGGAAAAGGTCCTAAGACTTGAGTAAGATCATTCTGACTTCCCTATCATGTGCTTGCTTCACATAGTGGGAGACTTTTTATTCCACCTTCCTAAGTAATGAAACGGTCGAGAAGCAGCAGTAGGGAAAGGAGGAAGCAAAGGGATGTGAATTTTTGGTCTTTAAGAACAAGTCAATAGGTAGGCACTCCACCACTGAGCTGTGGTCCCAGCCCTAAGTGCGTGCAAAGCCCTGGGTTGGATCGCCACCACAAACGAACAAAAAGACAACGAAGGAACCGAACAGGTGAGAGTGTGTATTTTAGGCTGGACTTTTGCTGAGATGAGATGTGGCAGGCTGATGGTGATGGCTCTGATTACTACGTGGATTGAAATAACCAGCAACAGGAGGGTAGGTAGAAAAGTTTTTCCTATTCCAAGAAAATGTACTCTGAGTACATACTGAACTGGACATAATTTTCAACTCATTTCCACATTAATCTGCTAAGCTGAAGCAGATCACAAGTGAAATGAAATTCTGATAGTCACCTTGAAAAAAATCGACAGGAAGAATAAAGTTTCAGATGTTTTTTATTCAAAGGTTCTCAAAAGAAATAAAACAGAAAAGCTAACAATCTGATCAAATGTACAGTTCAAAAATGTCTTTTGGCGTTTAACAAGTCCTAGGAAAGAAAACTACAGAGTTATCTTGAACCGGACAAATAAGTTACCACTGGCAAGTTTGTGGCACTAGTAAAACAAAAATAAAAAATTAACTCTCTTGATCATATAGATATCTCTATGAAAATCTTTTTTTCAATCTGTACAAAAGGTCTTTCTTCATAAATTAATTTTTTATAATTTAATGGCTGTCTACTATGTGATGTTTAACTGATTTTTTTTTATTTTTATTTTTTTATTTTTTTATGTACAGAGGTTATGTTTCCCAAATCTTACCCAGACGAGTATGGCACTTAGTTCAGACATTTCTAGCAGCAGATTTCCCCTCCCCCTCTAACCGAGCTATCAAATTTCTGTCTTAACTAATGCAAAAATATCAAGTAGTGAGAGACCCAGGTTTCAAATGTACTAGGTACACGGAGGGTGCTGCGTTCAGTCTGGACTTTCACAAAGCAGTAATATTCCAGGGAGCGTAGAACCAATAATACCACAACTTTAAAAAAAAAAAGGAAACAAAAACAAAAACAAACACATTTCTCTTATGACTATGTAATTTTCACTAGAATCTACACTTCTCAGAGCAGCAAGGACTTTTGAAACTATGAAATGTCACTGACATCTATAATCAAATACAAGCAATAAAATTTAAGAACTAAAAAATACTTAAAAGAAATAACTGCTTAGCCCTAGCTCCTGAGCTAGGCGGATTTGGTCTGTGGAAACAGGGAGGGCCAGCAACCTGTCCCACCACAAAAGAAAAGTAGACTCTGAGGTAGATAACTGATCATACGCAGCTGACCAGACAAGTACACAGTTTTGGAAGACAACTTAATTTACCATTGCTTTTAAAACATATGCAATTGCCTTAATAAAAGCTGTAATAACAGTGAATTATCCATATGTACTAAAGTAGAAATAACTGTGTATTTATGAATCAGGAATTTCATAGTTTCAAAATTGGTTTTCTTTACACTTGAACACTTGTAGTGATGATGTAAAGTGTGGCACTGCTTGGATCCCAATCTTCCTTCATGCTTTTTTTGTGTGTGTCCATACATCAATTAAAATTATAAAACCTAAATTCAAAGGTACAAAAAAGGCACATTCTCCTAACCGCAAACTGGTCCGGCAAAAATAAAGAGCACAGAAGATGTGATGCTGAGACAAGGTGGAGCTACTGGTTACTGGCCCTTCGGTCTTTGGTGAAGTTACCTTTAAAAGTGCCAAGTCATTTTTATTTTTCAAATTTACCTAATAGAGAGAGAGCTAGTAGCCAATCATTTCGCTTCTATTCATATCTCAGCTTATGTTTGAAGAGAAATCCTTACTTTTAGCTTTCGCCATTTAGTTGCAATAGCAACAGTTTTTCGGTTTGCCAGATCGCAGGCATAATTCTCGTTCTAAAGCACTATCATTAGTATAAAGGAAGGACAAAACATTCGGTGACTCCCCTGCCCCACCCCCACCCCCACCCCCAATGCTACCTACACTAAATCTAGAACATCAAGTTAGTTTTTTTTCTTCCTGAAAAAAGGCAAAAAAGACTTTACATTGCATCATACAGCAGATATCCTAAATCGGTCAAACTATCAGAGGAAACTGTCGGCATATAGCCTTACAAACAATTTACCCTATTAAAAGTTCCCCAGTCAGAAAATGTGTTTCACACAAAACAGTTTTTCCCTCTTGCATTTCACTACCTTACACATTATGTGAAAAATCATTAAAAACACCTACTACATATTTAAAAAAGCCAAAATTTCAGCAACTTTTATTGACTACCTTCTAAAAGCCCTATGCTGCTGTTTTACAAGGCATAATAGACCAGCTCATTTGGTCAAAGCATTCTACATCATTAGTTTGAACTAACTTTTACTGAAACAGCTACAGCATCAAAAGAGTTAAGGCAAATTGGAATTCATAGAAAAGGATAAGACACTTCACACTACGTTGAAAGGAAAACGGAAAGCCAAAGAAGAGACATGACGGCAACACTGAGTTACAGCAACTCTCGCACGGCAAGCACAGAACACCATGGGTGAAGTCGGACGATTTAAACTTCTGAAAGCCCATTTCATACAGCTGAAAAAAACGCAAATTAAACACAGAATGAACAAAACCACAAAAATCCGGTCATGCACTTGGATAAGTCTTCATGGTCTTTGTGCATACCCAGAAAATTGAAGTTTTCTTTCTTTTTTCTTTTTTTTCTTTTTTGCATCATAACATTTGATAAAAATCTTTTTTTTTTTTTTTTTTTTTTTTTTGTTTTTTTTTTTTTTTTTTTTTTTTTTTTTTTTTTTTTTTTTTGTTGTTGGGATTTTTTTGTTTTTTTTTTTTTCCATTTTGTTTTTTACTAAAATAAACCTGTTCAGGGGAACAGCTACTAGATGAATTTAAGGGTTTTATGCACCTTATAGAACTTATAGCAAAAATAGTTTTAGTTGATTTCATTATAAATAACGTTTTCAAGAACCTGTGCAAAACTGTCAATAATTTCCTAAAGCACAATTGATCAGAAAAATCCATGATTGTTCAGCCTTCACACCCTTCTTCATGTAAGAACACCCTTCTGTATATCTGGAAGAGAAAGATAAAAGAAAAATACTTTTGTGGACTCAGTATAATACACCACAGAGCTGTAAATCCATTCCTTGTTTTAAAGACAGATGCGTTTGAAAAAAGGCTGTGGTCATCACTAGCGTTAGACTGAGAGATGCAAACTCTGGACCTCATGGTCACTTTCAATGCCTTGAGTCTGCCTATCTATCAAATGTGGGACTTGAAAAATACTTTCCTCTTGAAAGGAACCAATGCCAAACTCATGGGGATTTCCAAAGATGAAAGGTGACTATGTAATGTCACCAGGGCAATCCAGAAATCAGGTTCCATGTAGCTATTTTATTGTGATACGCAGGGTAAAGTGAAAAGTTTGAAATTCGTGAGAATACAATCTTTTGATCAAAGGTCACCGACATTAATAAAACTCATAGTCAAAATATTGCTAATCTTGAAATGCTTGATAAAGAAATATCTTTTGCTATATTTTCTTTTGAGTACTTGAGCAATACGGTATAGAATGCTTATGTTACAGGACAAATTTGGTACCTGATGTTCTGTGATGACACAGATTTTACTTTTTTTGATGGGTCGGGGGAGGAAAGTAAATATATATATATATGACTTCAGTAGAAATCACTGTTCTTTTTGAACAGTATAATGAATCTGGAAATTCATAAATAATCGATTTTAACATTCCAAGAAGATAGATACCCCAGTGATGATAAATTCAAGTATGATCAAATCTGTATTCTAAGCATCATTTTGATAAAAGAACCATAGATTTTGCTTGATTTGAGCCATGGTTATGAAGACCTTTACCTCATACCTCACAGTTACTTATTGGGTTGAAAGGTATATGGAGAATGGTCATTAGATGTCTCTACAGCCACCTGCTGCTGACCACTTGCCTCCTACAACAAAGCAGAGCAGATGAAACATGTTAGTGTTAAAATCCTAACTCTGCCACTTATGTTTAAGTCAAAGGCACATACCTGAAAATAAGTACTTTTTAAGGAAAATTTCTTAATATTATGCAGAACTTTTTAGGTTAATCATTCTCCCAAGTAGCTGAAATGTGTGATAGACTAAGAACCTCCCATCCAAATCTTTAGCTTATCTCTTCCGATCACTACCATTTAGCAAACTTTCTTAATCTCTTTTCCCCTGGGGCCAGATGTGATTTAGAATTCAGCTTTTCAGGCTTTAGAATCTGAGACACAGTATGGATAGGCGTTATATCATATAATACCCACAAGTAGAGGGTAGGAACGTTCCTCATAAGCAAACACAAACAGTGATTCTGTACTGAAAGGTGGGAATAAATGCAGTAAGGACGACTAAGACATCACCCTCAGTTCAAGTTGGGTTTCTCTAAATATCAGAATTTTTGCTGAAGTAGTCACAAAGAGAACTTTTGTTTTCAAAGTTTCTGGAGGGTTTCAGAATTGTTGATAAGGAATTGTGGGCTCTGGCAATTGTGGCTGACATAACTGCACAATTAGAGGCAAATAATAATAAGCCACAGTTCTATGACCCTCCCTGGAAATGGAGCCTTTGGCTTTTGCCTAGTGCAAGAGATCTACTGAATTGTTTTCCTTGGAATTTTAAGGATACTTTGCCTCTTATCCAATCATAAGTTAGATGTCAGATTTCCTTCATATTATTATCTCCCATAAGAACTAAGAATTATGGAGCTATACTAACAACCTCTATAAAAATAGGTACGACTTCTTCCCCATGCTTGCTGCACTTCAGCTTTTGTTTTTCATTAACTATCTGAATTGTGACTGATTTCTTTGTGTTGGTATCATCATTAATATGATCTTTAGGCCCAGGAATGCAAACTCCAATTTTATCTGAATGTGTCTGAATCATTTTAGGGGCAACAAGACAGAGCCCTGAAGGTGTTTACAATGTGCAGCAAGCTTGGAAAATATCTGCAGGAGTTCTTGGGGTACGGCCTTGATGTTGTTACCCTAATTTGTATGGAGAGAATTGTATTTGATAGTTGAAATAACATAGTCCCTCTAAATTCAATTCTTTATGCAAATATTTGACTTATGATAGACTTTGCTTTGAATCCTATTTAATTCACCCATTTCCGAAACGACCCACTGCCAGAATGGCCCTCTGGCGCTCTGCACCAACCTCCACAGGAACCGCCGTCGTCTGCATGTGTGTGTACTGTGGCAAGTAGGCTCCTTGCATCGCTGACGTTGCAGGCATGTACTGGAAAGAAGCAGAGGCCGGCATGGGTAATGGTGAACTCTGCAAAACGTGGAGTACTTGTGAAATTCTGAGATGGATATAAAATAGGTGGAATTCTCAAAGAAGAAATTAAAATATACTACCCTCAAAGCTTAATTAGTACATGTGAACATGTCATATGGAAGGCAAAGTCAGTATTTTCTGCTTTTTGAATCTATCAACCTAAAAATTCCATTCCTTTGGATTTCCTAAGAAGTGCATAGGTAAAGATCATTAAAGTTCTTCATCCTCACTAATGTGTCATTTTAGATGACCTTTTCTCAGAAGACCTTGTTATTGTCTAACAGCTCCCTGAACTGGCACCTGGAACTGTTTCCACAGGTGGAGATCCAAGGGTGGATGGCTTATTAGGCCTTTTATTGCAGATTAGGCCAGGGAGCCTTGATTTCCCGGTGCTAAAGTTGCTAACTCCCAAAGGCAAGAGCAATTTTTCATCCATCTCAGGGCTGAGTGTGGCCCCGGCTGAGCCTGCACAGGAAGTCGCAGCTGGTTTTGAGAATAAGAAGGGAAAACACACCACCCTTCATTCTTTTGGGCCATCACAGAAAACAGGCTGAATCAAACTCCTTTGTGCATCTATTACAATCTAAAGTCTAAACAAACCAACACAGATCTAGCACCAGCTCAGCCTCATTGCCCCACCAAGTCCCCTGAACTCTAGTGGAATAAGTCATGAAGATGATTCAGTTCTCCCAAATGCCATAACAAAAGGAACAGGCAAGGGAACATTTCTTGCTGTTGCTACCATGTACATCTTCGTCTGTTGCTGCATGAAACTGTATTTCATTACACTGGCACAGTGACACTAGTCACAAGATGTGACCATATGTGGGTGCTATCTTTTGGCAAAGGGGAGACACCTAGAGACCAGACTTTCAGTTCATTACTTAAGAAATATTTGAGTTTTTTCTCTGTGGAAGGCAATGTTGAGTGGGGACAGGATCTGGCATAATCACTGTTATCAGAGAGCCTGTGATTCTATAGGGAAGACACAGGTCTGCATTAATTTACCCTCCTCTATTTGCATAGACACATGATATTAATTTGCCACCTACTGTTCCGGTGCTGCCTAGTGAAAGATGACTCATCTGCTGGGCCAGAGGGCTGATCATAGATGCAGGCTGTAGTGACATGGTGTGCTCCATTGAGGGAGTTAACACGGCACCCTGGGGATGAGACAAGAGCAACAAAACACAAATTAAGGGGAATTAAGATTCTATAATTACCTTTTGCAAAAAAGTCCTTTTGTGAGTACTGTGAAGCAAAATTAATGTCTTTCAGACTTTTAAGGGGTATCATAAACAATTTCCTAAAATCGAATAGATTGCTTTTCCTGAGACTCTGAAAGAGTGTTAAGGGAAATGGTATGCTGACATTCACGTTACAGAAATCCCTGTGTTAAACTCTCTTCTCCACTCACTTAACAGGGAAGCTAGTCCAGCAGGAGGAGCTATGAAAAAATACAAACTAGACTATCCTTTGCTGGCTTGGGTTACAAAATGCTTTAAAAAAAGACAGGTGTAATAATAGTGATCTGTTTAAAAGTGTTCTATACATTCAGTTATCTGGTAAAGAGCACTTTCTTCATTCACTTGGTGTTTCTCAGAACTCTCTGATTTTGGTGTCAGAGGAGGGAATTTAGACATGATTCATTATCCATTTCTAGTTTCTTCCATTTCATCTAAAGATTTTTTTGAAAAAAATTATTTTTAGAGAGAATTTTTATTTATTCTATCTGGTTATTTAATTTTCCTAACACTTAGCTGTGTATGTGGTGCTGGGGTTCGAACCTGGGTCCTCATGCATGCCAGACAAGTACTCTACTGCTGAGCCATTGCTCCAGCCCTCTAGCCCTTTTTAATTTTTATTATAATACAGAGTTACACTAAGTTGTTGGGAATGGCCTTGAACTTGCAATCCTCCTGCCTCAGCTTTCTGAGCCACTGGGATTACAGGTGTGTGCCACTGTTCTCTGCCGAATTAAATATATTTAGGAAAACATCACCCATAATATGGCCAGTCTACACAACTACATTAGCAATGGTTCTATACTGTCCCTTCCAGGCTCTGCATGTTTTTATACAGTTTCAATCAGAGAACATGAATGTCATATTTTGGGTTTTTGTTTTTAACTTAGCACTGTATTATGAACATTAACTTACCGCATAGCTATCATTGTCATTTTTAATGTTTGGATCATGGTACACTGACTATCTATACCAAAATTTAATTATCTATTTTTGGACTTGAGTTGCCCATTTTTTCCTTAAAAAAATCTATTTTACCATTCCTTTTTTGCAATTGCCTAATTACCTAAGAATTCAAGTATTCTAACATACTCCACAAGTACTAATGTATGTTCTAGCATCATTGTAACTGATATTCCTCAAATTATTCATTTATTAATAATTTAATTATTGATAATTACATATACAGTTGTGAGCAGAGGTGGGACCTAGGCAGGCAGTTTGAATCTGGGTGGGAAAAGGTAAAGAATTCTCAGGAACCCTCTGTACACATTCCTCATGTCTCCTCAAAGATGTTAGACTAAAATATGTTCTATCTTTGTCTCTAAAAGTTGCCAAAGGGGAAAAAAGATATTCTATTTTAATGTGCATTATTAAAAGCATGTAGTAACATGAAAATGACTCAGAAGTCCAGAACAGGGGGAAGGAGTGTCCTGATCTTTTTTTCTCAAGTACACAAAACACACATCACAAATCCACACATCCCCATGGATATGCGATGGACGCGTGCATGGTGATCAGCATAAATATGTGTATATATCACACATACACACCAATCCATACACTACCAGAGAGATCTTTTCCTGTGTTATCACATCAACCTATTCTATTTGCTTTAGGTCATCTTAAGCACTTCTGGTCCAAACTAGTTATCCCCGGATTCCTGTTTCATACACAGTCAGACACTGCAGTGCCTACTCTAGGAGGAATCCTGGGACAGATTTCTATCTCATCTTAAGACCAAGAGTCAAGCTCTTTACCTAAGCAACAGATCTGTGTTTATTTTACAAACATTGTAAACTGCCTTGCTTATCAGGATCACCATTCTGCACTGGTCATTAGAAAGCCGAGGTCCAAATCTAAAGCCTCTTTATAGCAAGCATGCAGTCACTGTGGGCATACTTAGCTTATCTATGGTTCTGCTTCAAAGCCTAGCTCATTCAGGAAAGTAATACTGGGTATATATTATATAACAAATGCTCAAGTCACTGAAAAAAATCACATTTGCTATTTATGCATTAATACTATACTGTTCCAATTTCCAGAGAGGCTAAAAAACATGGAAGAAAATCTCTACCTTTATGTTTCTATCAATCAGAATGGAAAAAGTGAGAGAAGTTTCATCAAGTATCATAACACATTTAGTTACTCAAATGCTCTCCCCCTGAACCGATATGGTAAGAAATAGTACCCTGTCTCAAAAAGAACATGTTTTAAGTTCTGATGAATAAATTAACATAATGCTTACTACTAATTCATTGAGACAAATGTGAGTGAAAGTTTTATAATGAACTTGTGCATCTTCATATTCCATGCTTAACATTTCCTAAATCCCACATCACTTTGGGAAGGGGTTTGAACCCAGGGAGCACACAAATGGCTTACTTGCAGAACATAAGGCCATTGAGACGAGCAACTTACAGGGTGCTGCAGGATATATGGTTGAGGCTGCATCCAAGAAGGACTCTGCACCTGGAAAAGGGAGGATTTTGAAAGAAACATTGATTTCCATTGTAATGATTACCTAACTTCTCTTTTTAATTGTGTTAAAAATCTACTGCAGGAAAATAAGGAAATAATACTATCAATGTGTAAAAAGATTAAGGCAGTTAGAATTCTTGGCAAACTGGTCACTCTGGGATGAAATGATTATTTAGAACCAATTTCCATTTGCCCATTCAAGAAGTATTTGCTGAGTATCAGGCACCAAAGAGAAAAAGGCGAGTAAGACGTGGGTCCAGCCCTTCAGAAATTTACTGTTTAAAGCAGGGGAGATAAGCATGTAAACGTCTCAAATAAATTAGTGAAAAGTGTTACAGTCAAGGTACGAACCACATGCTTCAGGATGTGGATGAAAGAGGATTAATTTCAGCACATCTGATTAGAAACTAACCCTCCAAGAATGGGCTTACTTATTAAGAAAAACCAAATCCAATCTCTCTTTGATACCCAGGACATTAGGTTTCAGAAATCTTACATAGTGGTTAATAATTTCTAGTTAGTGTGAAAAATAAACATCTGACATTCAGATTTAGGAAATAAACTTTAGGAAATAAACTTTAGTAACTAGATCTGACATCTATAGTTAAAGGGCATCCACATAATAGACCCTTTGAACTGAGAAATAAGATGTGAGGGCTAGGCTTTGTGGCAGGAATTCTAGCTTGTATAGTCTGCCACTCAAGAGAAGAAAACATCAGTCCATTCCTTGATGCCCAGGGCTTTCCAGAGATTATGTAGTTTAAAAACATGTTTCAGTTTCCAATTCTTAACAAAACATTCTTGTATCCTGTTCCCTAGTGTTAACTTCAGAGGTTCTACAGAAGGGATATGGGGAAGAGTCATGGGGGAAGAATGCATTGTGATTTACCTTGATAGCAGAGCCCCGATACTTGTTTTCTCTGGTTTCCTTTGCCACCTAAGGCAGACCAAAGTTAAGTGCTTCTGCCTTGTTAACATTTCAGTTATCTGGACTGCAGCCTTTCCCCATTGGGGTACTGGTGGTTTCTTGCAGATGCTAATTTCTCAATTCCAACTGCATAAGCATATGGTGGTTTAGTAGAGAAAGGCCCACTCCAACATGAGTGGCTTGGCTAAATCACGAGGAGGCAAGCAGCTCCCTACACACCCCAATGTAGGCCAAATGCAAGCATTTTTGATATGCTTCAGTGTTCTTAATCTTATAGCATTATGAGGTTAAGGAGCTATGACACGTAATCCACTTTTAGTTCTTAGGCGGTAAGCCAGCTACTATCAATTTCTATTCCTCAACATTCCCTAATTATAAAATGTGAATAATAATCTATGCTCTATAAACTCTTCACCACTGGTTCTTAATCATTTTTGGGTCATGGATCCCCTTGAAAACCTGATGAAAGAAATGGACTCCCCCCGCCCACTCACTAATCACACACACACAAGCGACATTCTGCAGCACAGGTCAGGCCCTACCTGGTCCCTGAACGTATATGGGGTTAAGAATCCGTCTGAGAGGTTCTGGCACTGAGTGTCAGGCAAATGGAATAGAATTCCTCACATATCTCAGAATAATACAGAATGCCCAGAGGAGGAAATCAGGCCTTTGAAATAATAATATTGTTTCCAGTTAGCTATATCAAATTTATTACTAACCATGGCCTCCAACTTTTTATTCTGTGCAGTGATTCTGAAATGCACATTGATTTTACATTAAAGGGAAAAAAGTAGTAAAGAAAGTAATAGTTGAAATATCTATAGCAACATTAGTTGAAATTAATATGTACAATCTTTCATTTACCTAAAATAGGGGCAAGAATAAGTTTATTCTTAAGTGACATGTAAATGATGGATTTCTAAGTTCAGATATAGATTACCTCTTAATATTGGACATACGAATTGTTAGGGAAAATGCACTAGAAGAAATCTCACTGAATCTTGCAGAAGTAAGGAAAATATAGGAATCTTAAGTACTAAATAACTGAAGAGGCACTGAGTGAGTGACTACTACACCCATCTGGTTAAAGAACCAAAACTAAGTGATAAACAACTCGTGGAGAATAAAGAAAAGAAAATAAGATAATTTAAAACCTGAGGGAGATGGCGGTTACAACTTTAAAACTTCAGTTTTGGGTCTGGGGATGTCGTTCAGTGGTAGAGCACTTGCTCTGCTTGAGCAAGAACCTAGGTTCAATCCCTAGTACCACAAAACGACGACAACAGCAGCAAAGCCCCCTTCACTTTTAGTGCCTCTAGTTACTTCTCTGTTATTCGAAGCTACTTTTGTTTTTTAGAATTAGCTTTGATACTGTCTTACATTGACCAATTCATCACTTAAGAAGTACAATTAATATACTCGTTATAAGCCAGCTGATAACAGATCATAGCTAATTATTGAGTTTTAATAAAACATCAGGTACTATATAGAGCTCTTTACATGTCTTGTTTAGTCCTAATAATTCTCCCAAGCTTACAAGATAGAAACTATTATTATCCCCATTTTAAAGGTGAGGAAATAGATTTACAGAAGCCAAGTAACACAGCTGTTAGATTAGATATTGCTGTCTCCCAACCTCAGAAATCAGGACTACAACATCTAATTTAATTGTTGTTAAAACAAGAATATAGCCAAGTTGAGTTTAGTCACACAGGATCCCAACAGTTAAGAGCACTCTCCTGCTGCATGTTAGTGACAGAACTCCACAGAAAGCCCTGGCAAGAAGCCTGCTGGAGGGGCTGTGACGAGGGGGAGAGTGCGTCTCTGGCTTCATGATCAGCCTAAGCCTGGTTCTTAACGAGATTCTGTTTCTCAGTTGAGAATTTCAGGTAAAGCCTACTCATCAAATAACCTAAACAGGGAGCTATTTTTCTTTTTTTAGTGGGTGAACCTCAAATCTCATCTGCATTGCTTATTTAATGTAACATAACAGACACATCTTTGTATATTAACATATTTATTTTTTACTTTTATTAGCTTCTGCTAACAAGGAAAGAAAAGCAAGGTACACACCTATTCTGTATCTTGCCTAATTCCATTTCTCTGAAGTTTCAATTTTTAAGCTGGGCCCAGAGTGGAGGAAGTATGTGGGTTCATCTCAGTTCTGAAATGCTATGATTCCAAGGACCGACAACAGACAACCATTTCCCTGGCTTTATATATTTTCCTATACGTAAAAGCAAATTGTTCTGCCAAATCAAAAACAGCTTATTCTAAATTGGGTACCCAAGCTGCATAAAATTTGAGTTAAATTTCATTATAAATGTTCAGAATTATAAGACACACAGAAAAATGTAGCAGAGATTCACAGTGCATAAGCTGTAACACTGCTGACAAATCCTAAAGGTACAAACCTGGTAGGCAGATACAGGAGATGCAATATAGGGTGTTAGAGAAGTTTGAGTGATCATTCGGTTTGTAGCAATACTGTATGGTGAAGGATAAAATCTAGAACAAACACAAAAGCCTTTATTAAGTAATCCTTTAAGTGGAATAATTCATGGAAAAATGAATATTTTCCACTTTTATTTTCCCTCGAGCTGTTATGCATTTATCTTAACAACATACCCGTTTTGTATAGCAGCTGTGGTCGGGTCGTAAGTGAGGGTCATTCCAGCCTATAGGAAAGAGGACATAAATGTTCAGCTGGAAAGGCATGATTTGAAAACCCCATTTCTTAGACATTGCAGCACAACACAGTAACAGTAGCATTTGATAAACTTGGGGGTTTATGTTAGCTGAGCATAATTATAAAATCAGCAAGAGAGTTGAGCTCTAGACCTGTGCTGTCCCATATGGTAGCCATTAGCCACATGCAGCTATTTAAAATTAAATAGAAAATTCAATCTGTCTAGCAAAACAGCTACATTTCAAGTGTACACATGACCACATGTGGCTAGTGATTATTGCTGGTGGTACAGATTCTACAACATTTTCTCCAGACATTCTGAGACTGTATGCTACGTTTTATTATATAATAATTTATTGAAAATAAATATAGGGAAGTAGAAGTCCAATAATTAAATTAGAAGTTAAAAAAGAACTATGTAAAAAATGAGATTAAACACATCACATACAACCCCAACCCCCAAGATATATGTATTTATTTTAATGTCGCTGAAAATACTTTCTGAATGTTACAAATGTAAACCCTTCTAAAGGGTTATATCTAAAACCATACCACAAAAAAACCCACAAAACACTCCTGCAGTTTTACAGCAATTTAGAGACCTTCCATTTATCTGCAGCTAGCTGTTAAACATCATCCCTCAGTGAGCACCATATACACTGGCAAGAGTTTCAATCTGAGCATGCTGTAATCCGGGCACCTACTTGGGAAGCAGGGCAGCCAAGGGGAGATGCCCTGCGTGACCCTGCACCAGAGCTGCAGAGACTGCACACCCATGCTGAAGTTGCAAGAAAGGACTTACAAGTCTCACCTCGCCTTCTCTGTGCCATGGTCTTCCATTAGGGATGTATTTGTTTGGGTTCTGTCTCTTCTTCTGTCCTCCATCCGCAAATTTGCACAATAAAGGTTCTGTGGGAGCTGAGTGAACAGGGAAAACATTAGGAAACCCCAAGTGTGTGTACACAGATGACAAACGTAATGGGATTTCTTTTCTAATAGTGTCAGAGCTACAAGGAAACTGATAGAACACGTTATGGCAAAAGTTTACTCAGACCCTTATAAAATTACCCCAGACTAATACATTGGTTGTTATTTCCAAACCAGAGCATCATGAAAACATTCTTTTTTCTTTTCTTTTTTTTTTTTTTTTTTTTTGAGAGAGAGGAACAGTGAGAGAGAGAGAATCAATTTTACTTAGTTTTTCATGTGGCTTTCGTTACTCCAAGGCTTTTCCTCCTCGTCTGTTTCATCACTGCAGCATCCCCAGGACCTAAGCAAGTGGCACTTTATAGGTACTTATTACCTTACGGTTGAATCAGTGCATAAATGTAAACATATCATCTGTTCCTGGGACACTGGTGAAGGCCACCACCCTGTGCAAGCGTTTCTGTGCCCTGTATCATCCCCCTTAGTAACTGTCTGCCTCTCAAAATGATCTAAAGAGAAACCCAAGGGAGGAACACGGAAAAGATGCAGACTCTCTCAAAGGAACTGTGGTCATGAGAATTAAGACTTAGTAAGCCACAGGCAGCACGACAGGCCACCTGTGACTTCCTTTTCTTTGCAGTGTGCTCCTGGAAGTTCTGCGTTTCCCCGTATGCTTGTAGTTAACGGAATAAAGGCACTCACACCTTCCTGTCTGGCTCCCACATTCCATCCTTTGTCTACTGCAGAACCATGATTACTACTTTCAAGTTCTATTTCCAAGTTAAATAACCATGAAGAGAAAAATATTACTTGTGGAAAATTTACTCCTTTCTCTTTTGCCACTTATTATCCTAATTCATCTCTTATTTTATATCACTATTACCCACCCACTAATGACAGGGTGGAAGCAACAGTGTCTCTCAACATTTCTTTGCCAAAAAAAAAAAAAAAAAAAAAAAGAAAACAACCAAAAAAAAAAAAACAACACAAAACAGGGAACTGCAATTCTTTCTCGGTGAGCTGTCTAGGCTGTTGGTTGTGTTGGTTGGCACATGTTTCCCTTCCTGGGTTGAATTACTACTGAAGGATGGGTATTGGAATGTGAGTCATTTCTGAATGGCAACTGTACTATGAGTGTGCTTTGGTTCAGATATGGTTCATGTGTTCGCAACTTGGTCTCTGGTGTGGCAAAACTGAGGTGAAGCACACTACAAGTCCACAGGTCACTGCGGGAATGCTGTAAGAAGTAATGGAGGCAGTTTTCACAAGATCCTGTGTTTTTACAAGAGTGAGCCCAACCCCTGAATTGCTCTCTGGCTTGGTCTTGTAATCTCTCTCTCTAAAGCACCACCTACCACATGGTTCTCCCAAGAGACAAGTTGATACTGGCACCATACCTTTGAATCCCCAGAAGAATGAGCTAAATAAACCTCTTTTCTTTATTAAGTCACCCTGCCTCAGGCAATCCATTATAGTAATGAAAAGTAGACTAATATAGGTAGGAGGAGTTAAGAGTTAGGTGTCTGGTGAGAATTCAGCATTGACTTGGCCTTCCCACTTACAAAATATTCCTTTGTTTACCTTCTATCTTCAATCCTTTTACCCTAGGCTTTCTTAAATAAGGAACTTCCATAAGCAAACTGGGTATAAAAGATAGACTGCAGCCAAATCCCCAAATATAGATGAACTACAATATTTGTCTATCCAAAAACAGTGTTGATTTTTTGGAAATTTCTACCTTCAACAATTACAGAAGGTGAATGGATGGAAGTGTTTTCTAATCACTGATGAGATTTTGGATTCCATTACAGGGCCACTAAGGGACAGGAAGAAACTCGGGCTGAGAATCTAGCATCCAAGGAGAAGGAAGGCATAAAGGACAAACTATTCTGAGAATAAGAACTTTCACTTGGAATTTCTTTATGTGGGCAATGTTACTCAAAGTTCTAGCACTGAAACCTCAGGCTCCTGGGTCAACTGAACGCATGAACAGGTGCAGGCCTGGAAGGCGCTTGGGGAAGGGGTGTGGATGGGGTCCTTGCTTGATGATTAAGGATGAAGCTAGACTCAGATGATCTGAGAAAAGCAAGATCTCACTTTCCACACATCTAGAAAGGTCCTTATAACAGTGTTTTCTCTGGTGATATTTAAGGGTATATGATTCTGCCTCTGCATATTCCTGCAGGGCAACAGGGTATAATAAACTCTTGGAACTGGCACTTTGTGGGTCTTCACTGTGAGAGACACTTTTATCTAGGGGGCTTATAAAAAACCAGCACCTAGGGGCTCAGCGGTTATGGTGCATGCACAAGTACTCGCGTTCAAACCCCAGCACCCACGTACACAACGAAAGTCACGTGAGAAAACTTAATAAAAATTGATTCTCTGCCTCTCTCTCTCTGTCCTTTTCTCTGAAAAACAAAACAACAAAAAACTAGCACCTAGACTGAATTTTTAAAGAAGAGCTGCTTATGCTCAGTGAGTGACAGAAGCTATTTTACTCCATTAGTACAATTCTTTCCGGGCAAAGAAAGCGACCAGGTTGCTCATTCTGGAAGTTCCCCTCAGGCTGCCTAGCCCAGCAGGTGTGACTGAAGGCCCTCGGGTGGCAAGACCCTGGTGCATGTGGAAGCTCACTTGTTAAATGGCCAGTGTCCCTACTTGCGGATAAAGTGCTTCTAACGTGCTTTCATCTAGACTGTCCTGTCAGAGAAAAGGAAATCTCAGGTGACAACAAAGCCTGCTAAAAATATACAGTGATGGCATGTTTGCAAACACATCATTAAAAATAGACACATGGAACAGGATGTAGCTGAATCTTTCAGAAAGGAATTGTATTTACCACCAGACTCTGTGCTGCCATTAACACATGTTTTTCCCTCTAAAAGCAAAAAGGTAAGTAGTTAAAACAGTGCGTGTCCTAGCAGGTGTCTCTTATCTTAGGCCAAACTAATTTCTTATTTTAAAGAACTGTAACCAGTACAAATGACTTTTTTTTTTTTTTTTTAAAAAGCATGTTTCTGGCTCCTTGTTTCAGTGAACTAGGAGTGCCCTAGTATTCCTCGTGAAGTAATATGAAATCCTAACCACAGCCTGTGTGGTGGCACGAAATTCCTGAGGCTTGGGAGGCTAAGGCAGGAGGATTGCAAATTCAAAGCCTCGTCAACTTAGCGAGGCCCTAAGCACCTTAGTGAGGCCCTGTCTTAAAATAAAAATAGAAAAAAATGGGCTGGGGATGTGGCTCAGTGGTTAAGCGTTCCTCAGTTCAATCTTTGGTACCAAAAAAACAAAAATAATGGGACTGGAGTGGTGGCCTGGTGGTTACGGCACTTGCCTAGCATGCATGAGTACATGGGTTCAAACCCCAGCATTCACATACACAACGAAGTGTCAGAGCAACAAAAGCTACATGAAAAACGAAATAAGATTGATTCGCTCATTCTCTCTCACTGTCCCTCTATCTTTAAAAAACAAAAACAAACGCCCCCAAAACCAAAAACCCATTTCTAATTGCTTCTTTCATTTATCAATTTCTTTTAGTCTATTATCAGTTGAAATTTTTGGTCTACTATGGCTAGGTTCTCAAGAGCCATCGATACAGCAGAAGATCCAAGTTCTTGCCTCCATGGAGCATGCAATTCAACGGGGAAGAGAACATACCCAATCTTATGAAAACCCATTTAGTAATTTATAGTTCAGAGTATTGCAAAACACCGACAACACCGTCTTTCACAACTGCTGCTCCACTGACTTGGAGGGCATGATGAGAAAGAGCCTGATTTTTCTCCATGTGCCCCAGGAAAGTAAACCAGGTGAAGACTTAAGAAATTTCCAGGTATTTTAGTTGTCAAAAGGACTTGATCTATTGTAACTGACACCAAGATGCTAAGCAAGGGTAAGAGGTTTCCAGTTAGATTTTTGCATAGAAAACAAAACACCCACATCTGTGTCATGGCTACTTGACAAGACAGATCCTAGATTAACCAGCCTCTCCAGTGGCTTCTTCAAAGACAGGGGATGGTCCCGAATTTGCTTTTGGGAGCCAAATGCTTAGGCTCCAGGCTGAAAGAGACACTGTAGGATGTTGGCTTATTCTATAGATGGATCCTTCGGCGGGCCTCGTTGGTTGTGTTTTGGAAGGCAGATACTGAGAACTGGTAGGTAGAAAAGGAAGTGCCATAAATACTAGTAATATGGCTCTGAGCAAAGAACTACATTTGGGTAGATTAACTTTACAAAATTAGTATGTAACAATCTCCTACATGAGCATTCTTCCTTATTAGCCACTCTTTTTTTTTTTTTTTTTTAAAGAGGACAGTGAGAGAGAGAATCAATTGTTATTGAGTTTTTCACATGGCTTTCGTTGCTCTGACGCTTAGTTGTGTACGTGGGTGCTGGGGTTTGAACCTGTGTACTTGTGAATGCCAGGCAAGTGCCGTAACCGCCAAGCCACCACTCCAGCCCCTATTAGCCACTCTTTATTGTGCAAAATAATAATTGTGGAGTTCTAATACAATTTGTGATTTAAGATATATTCCTGTATTAAAGTGATATAAAATTATATAAACTACCCCAAATTGATTATTTTATCAAATATGCAGGGTGCTCTGGGCTGGATTTCCCCTTGATAAGGGTGAGTTAGCCTCAGACATCTCAAGGGATTTCTCAGGTCAGGTTCTCTTCCTCCTCAGAGCCAACAGGAACATACACCCCGAAGCTTGACAACCGTGATGTGTCTGTCAGATACCCAAGGCAAAAGCTCAGATGCAAACATGGATCATATTTAGAATCCTGGCACCTCTGAGGAGCCATCTAAGGTAATGGCACTACTGGATCCTCCAATGTGCCCCCTATAGAGCGTAAGACTGGGATGATCTTTACAAATGGCTAAACTGTACCGACAATCCCTCCTACAGACAGGAGACAAATGGAGGTGTCCACAGGACAGACTGAACATCTTCACCGGTATTTCCTTTCCCATACTCGAAGCTCAGATTCTACAATGATTTGGGTTCGGATGTCAGAGCGGACCTTTCCTCAGCCTATTCTAAATGAGGTCTTCCTGTGTCTCACCATCAGACGTGACGGCACTAACAGCTGGAATGACCTCTCCTTCCAAACTCCCATTTTTCTAGTTGTACTATATTTTATCTCAACATTCTGCACAATGTAAACTGCCCTTGAGGGAGGCTTCTCCATCAATTTTGGAAGACCAGTCCACTCAGCAACCACCACTAGCTTTCTTTCTGATAATGTTGGTTACTACAAAAATGCCAACCTAAGGATCCAATAAATACTTTTTTACGTGAGCATCGCTTCCTGTTTCAGTCCCTTGGTTGCTAAGCAAATTCTGCTGTCCTACCCATCTGGGCACAGCTACAGTATCTCTCTCTGGAATCTCCCTTCCAGGCGGGCTTGTTGGAATTTGGTCTCTCCTTCCCTGTGCCTTACACAGTGTTGCTGGCTACCACTCAGTTTGAGAAAAGCAACATTTGCAATTTATGTTAACTTCATTTCACCTTACTTCCCACCTGCCTAAAGTGTTATATGTCACTAAAAAAATGATTTAACAATAGTAAAGGCATAGAAAACAAAAACTCGATGTCCCCCATTGTCCCATAGATATATTTTAATATTCTATTTTGCTGCTTTCCCAAGTCTATGTAGTTACGTTTATTTTTCACATTTGCAACAACAGGTCCTTTTCTTTTACCATTTATATTGTGGACCTTTCCCTACCTTGTTACAGAGTCATTTCATTAATGGTTACATAGTGTTCTATTTGAAAAGGGGTCATGTTTATTTGTTTGTTTGCTTAACTAGGGATTAAACGCAGGGGCACTTAAACACACAACTACATCCGCAGTCCTTTTTTAACTTTGAAACAGGGTCTTGCTGAGGCTGGCCTTGAACCTGTGATTCTTCTGCATCAGCCTCCTGAGTCTCTGCACCCAGCTTTCTTTAACACTTTATGAACATCTCTATATCTTATTTCTTCTTAATCTCAGCGCCAAGTGCTCTATTGCTGGATCTATTGCATGGTGGTGAGGACACTAGCTTTAGGGTTTGTCTCCCTGGATTTGAAATTTACTAAATAGTGATTCTGGAAATTATTCAATGTCAATGTTTCAAAAATCTGTGAAATAAGGCTAACAGTACCTACCTACTTCAAAGGATTATAACTATTAACATATAAACAAGTCAGGCAGGGGGATCACAAGTTTGAGACCAGCCTGGGCAACTTAGGAAGACCCTCTCTCAAAATAAAAAAATTTGGGGGTGTAGCTCAGTGGCAGAATACTCCTGGATTCAATTCCCCCACCCCATACAAAAAACAAAACTGCTTAGAATGTTCAATGAGTTCTCAACTATTGTTATTACTACTTTGTCAAGTGGGGATTCAAATTTTTGAATGATGGTTCCTCTCAATACTTTTGAATTATTAAGATAAATTGTCAGGAGAGGGGTTTGTGGTTTAGAAGGTTTAAATATTTTTAGGGTCTGGCTTGCTGTCCACAGGATTGGATTCTGAGGAATTCAGCAGGCTAGCTAGGGCTGCTTCTCTTAGAAAAAAAAAATGTTCAAATTACAGTTACGGATAAAGTTACTGGCAAACACCATTTAGAAAACCATTTCACAGTAGCACTCATATCTTCTACCTAAGATCCTTGGGCTTTAGTAAAAGTCCTCCGTTATTTATTGTTTTTCACTGGACAAGCCTGATAAATCTCTGATATGAGCAGCCTCTGCAGGCTGGGTGTGGTCAATGGGGAAAGCAGCTCCCTGAGTACCTGGCATGGCACTTGTGGCATCTGGGGGTGAAACACTGTGACATCTCTATTGTGGTCCCTTATCGCTATTTAGAACTAGACATTTCTTGGGGTTGGGGATTTAGCTCAGTGGCAGAGCGCTTGCCTAGCATGAGCAAGGCCCCACGTTCGGTCCTTAGCCCTGGAAAAAAACAAAACAAAACAAAACAAAACTAGACTTTTCTCTGTGGTACAGAATGTGCTTGAGGTTTGGATCTTCTAGACAGTCCCTGCGCCACTGGCCACCCAGGAGTGTTCCAGCACTTCTGCTCTTGCGGCAACGACTCCTCAGGAGAGCAGCCCTTGAGGGTTCTCTTATGATAGTAGGCGAGGGAGCTGTGAGAAGATGCAATCCCAAAAGCAGGACCACACTGTCCCACAGGAACCGGGAGCATGACACATGCCTTTAAACACAGGGATCCCTGGGGATCTGCCAGGGCCCTCTGCAGAAACCAAATCCATGGATGATCAAGTCCCCGCTGTGAAACTGGATATCCTCTGGTCCACCTTAAATCATCTCCAGATGACTTATAGCACCTCAGACAACATAAATGCTATGTAAGCAGTTGGTGTATATTGTTTAGGGAATAATGATGAGGGAAAAAGTCCATATTCAGCACAGATGCAGTTTCTTTCCTGAATATTTTCAATCCATAGATTGCTAAATTAGTGCACACACAATCCATGGACACGGAGGACCGACTATATTTTGTCTTACAGCAGCTAGAATTTTCTGTTTTTACAGAATAACAAAGCTTAAGATAAATATTAAGGGAACAAATGGGCAATAAAAACCTCTGAAAAATCTCTAGACCTTTTCCTAAAATTGTAATTTGTTCTCCATACATGACCTGTTCTGTCTCCTGGCAAGACACAACGCCCTAACAATATCACTATACAACGCAGGGAGCTATGAAATGTGAATGAGTGGGTTTCAAGTCCCGCTGGACACATACCTAACCTGAAAATGCAGAGAGGAACACAGCACGCGGACGTAGAACGAGCTAGACTTTGGTGTGGCCTGCCAGCGGTCACATGTGCACTTCACTTCACTGCAGTGCCTTCAAGACGCAGGTGAGAGTCAAGCAATGTGGCAGAGTGATACCAGCACACTAAGAATCCAACAAGCACTTGCCCACCCATGACAAGACACTTAGGAAAACACTTCCCTTAGCACGCAGACTAATCCTGACTCCATTAAAGCCATTTAGAGGTTCAGAGAGACAGCAGTCACGCTGTCTCTGCAGTGCTGACTACACTGGGCCTTCATCCTCGTTTTGGATGCTGTTTCTATGCGACTAAAATTCCCAGTCTTGTTCCTAACATTCACTGTGTGGAAAACTGGAACCACATAATGGAATTTTTATTGAGCAAGTATTGGGTAGTTATTGAAAATCTCCATGGGACGTGCCTAGGTTGTCTCAGAAAGCAGCCATGGGTCCTTCAGCCTGGTTGGGAACATGGCAAGCAATTCTGATTAACTCCAAACCAGCCCTGACTCAAAGCCAAGGCAAATCAAAATAAAGAAGAATGTACCAACATTTTCAGGGAACATACAGGGACTGGGTAAGGACAGGAGGAGAGGTCTTATGAACAATCCTTTTTTTTTTCAACAAACTATAATGTACATTTAAAGAAGTATCTTATGAGAAAAGATAAAATAAGGTACATGAAAAGCACCAGATTTTCACCAAGCATTTCAGAAAAGATTGCATTAAAGAGCTGTAAAATGTTCTGTTCTATGCACTGCGCCCAGGCCAGAGGTGTGTGTGTAGGTGCACGGCTGGCATGGGGAAACCCAGCCATGTCACCTGGGTATGAATGAGTGTTTTGGCTAGAAGGGGGGTGACATAGGAGAAGTGACTACTCACATGCACAGTTGAGCTCCTTCCACTTAGCCTTCTAGAGACTTCTTTAACAATGTCACTGTGAAGATGAGCTCATTGTTCAGTTTGTTTATTTTCAGAAAGTGTCTTTGGGGACTGTGTCTAAAGTGGGCTTCCTTATTTATTTTTTCAGGGCATGATTCTGACCTGGGCACTAACTGGGGCACTGATTGCCTGCACCAGTGAACCTCGAGAGCAGCGGATTCTCTCCAAGGACTCCAGCATATTAGCATAAGAGCTGTGTTGGGATGTGACTATCATCTCTGCTGAAGTGGGTTTCTTTTCTGCACTTGGCTCCAATGTCACAGGCGAACTGCCAGCCATGCGAGAATCCAAGTACCCTGACAGGAACCATCCCGTATAATTCTGCTTATGCCAGCTAAACAACATGCATCATTAAATAAACCATCCTCTGACTATATTTACGAAATGTTATGTCTGCCTAGTAATGAACGTACATTATTTAAACATTCAAGTGGAGGCTCATTCAATTTACCCTTGCCAGCCAATATTTTGGTTTTTCATCTGGTTGCACTGATGCTACTCACATGCAGTCCATGGAGAAACTGATGTTACAGAGCAGTCATTCAGGAAATGACAGAGGACAGGGAAGTATCTAATAAACTGACTAGTATTAAAAGATAATTCTCGTTTTATATGTACAAGTAAAGAAAAAAAAGACGAGTCCAGAGAAGTTGAAAACTATTTTAAATTCTTTTTTTGCACTGGGGAATTGTTTTTGGGAAAAAAGGTGAATTCACTGCAAGAGTGTGCTCCCAAGTCCTGCACTGTATATTTCAAATACCCTAAAGACAGTTCAACCTCACTAACCTGCAAGAAGACATCTAAGGTATCCCTCAAAACAGCCATGATTATTGGGATGAGTTCTACATGAAAAATGCTCTAGGAAACCCATGGTAACTTCTGCTGGTACAGGGTGATTCACCTGTGCCTAGCACAAAATTAAAAATAAAACCCAGCTCCTGCCCATGAAGAACTTACAAGCCAGCTGGGAACCAACGTGAATACACGGGGCAGCTCCTTAAACCTTCAGAAATGGCCAAAATCAACAACTTATTCAGAACTAGAGAATGGCTTCACTGCAAAACTATATCTCACAGTGATACAACATACATTTGTTTCTTGTGTCCCATTTGTCACTCGGCAGAACTTGGAAGCAGCCACTCTCTACCAGCCAGTGTGGTGCGGAGGATCCTACAATCATTAATATGCGGTTTGGAAATTGAAGTTTCTTTCTTTCCTTGAATGGGTGTGATCAACAGTCTGTGAACCCACTTCAAGGAAAACAGTCAAGGGACACTGGTGAGTTCTTTGGAGAGAGAGAAAAAAAAAAGAAACTGTCCAACCTCAATCTGAGACACCCTGAGATCTACTCCACTAGAGAAACTCAAAGATCTTATCTGAGACTGATACAGCATCAAAACAATTGTGTTCTGGATGCTTTTCCTTCTTGAATTTTCCTTGCTGCATCCAAGAAGGAACTCTGAAAGTGAAGTGCTCCTAAGTAGGTGGACGAGCGGCACTTTAAATGGACTAATGCTTGGGGGTCCCCAGTGTGCAAGAGATGACTCAGGGGAAGTAGAGAAAAGCAGGCTGGCCCAGGTGCTAAACTAGGAGGGTCCCATGGGCGTGTTTCACAGATGGCTCCTTTGCCTTTGGGTGGAGGTAAAAACATTCCTTTCTCTTTCCTTTTCCTTCAATCAAGCATACTCAGTGGGAAAACAAAAGTAACGTAAATAACAAAAAGGAAGCTCTTTCACTGGGCTGAGTTTCTGGGAACGCATCCTTCCAGGTCTTATACTTTATTCTCTAAACTTGCGCCTGCAGGCAGTTCACCTTCAGATGTATCCACAGTAGAAGAGTGCTGTCAGGTTTAGTGCTACCAGATCAAGTGTAGCCTGTGGCACTGTACAGACTTACAAATTAGTTCCTCTATGACATGAAACTCAACTGGACGCAGAAAATTAAAGTGAATCCCTGATCATCACCATCAGTTTTCCAGCTAACAATGGAACCTTGGAGTTACAGGAGGATAAGTACCAAACACTAGTTATACATGCAGAGTCCTGGAGAAACTGCTCAGTTCAATGACTCCTGGTTGGAATTCATCTAACTTTAAAATTCCTCAAAGTTTCTTGGCGTGTCCTGTGTGAGAACCCAGGATACGGGTTCTATAAGACCTCTGGCTTGCTCTCTAGAAGTGAGACCCCAGCAACCTTTCCGTTAGGTTCAACTCACTGAATCTACTTATTTCAGTTCTTACATGTACATATAAAAAGTGGTGATGTAGCTGGATACACTATGGGGAAAAGCCACGGTTGGTCAAATGGAGACCTCTGTTGTATTGGGTTTTCCTGCAGTTTCTCACCTCCAAAGATTCCTCTGTCAGGTGAGTTCAAGTGCCCTGGCCCCACTTGAGTATCAGGATAAATCTTATTAATATGGCTGCTCCACTTTGGAGACCCTGAAGAGCAGATGGCTAGGCTAGCATGATTAAAGACCCACACTCTAGACCTCTACCCAACCCAGGTGAGACCCCAGCTTTCACCTATGGTACGCTGTGGAGCAAGGCAGGAAAGTGTGGCTGTTGGCTGACAGACCTAAGGACTTGCTGATCTGAGACAAGCCCGGGAAGCAGAACCGAGATGTATTAAGCCAGCAAAACACAAGATGACTAAAACTACAGGGCAGAAAAGATGCAGGAGAGTAGATTTTTTTCTGTTTTTCCCCAATTTTAACAATTTCCATACCTCTGCCTTCAAAGCAAGATAAGGTGGTTTCTAAATTTTGAGAGTTGCTCCCTGCTGTCAGGCAGCATGCTAGAGGCTGGCTGCAAATCAGAAGGCATTTCAATTATTCCCCCATATGCTACCTTGTAAGGAGGTAGTACTGTCTTTGTTATAATGTAGTGGAATTTATTCAAGGCCAACAAACGTTGGTTGTTCCTTAGCACAGTTTGAGCACAGTGTTGGGCATGAACATAAAAAAGATGAGAAAACAGTTTCCGACTTCTAGGAGCTTCCAGTTTAGTGGGATGGACATATGCAAACATGGTAAATGCAATGATGACAGAAGAGCATCCTCGGGGTGCTCTGTAGACAGAGTGTAACCCAACTAGGCTAGAGGAGGCCCCCGCAGGGAGAAGGCAGGCTGTGAACAGAGTACTGAAGGGTGATGAGGCACAGACAGCCAAGCTCAAAGCAACCAAAGGGATCCACAGACTGGAAACTACAAGAGAGAGTGTAAGGAGAAATGATGCAATGCGATGCAAACAATAGCACCTGTGGTTCAGTATTGGAAGATCAATAGGAAGACGGAAAATGGAGAAGACAGGACTGAAGGAAACAGGATCCAGTCATCTTTGGCTTGCTATGTCATTCGAGGAATCTCGGACCTTTTCTTCTGGGAGAGAGAGAGGAGATGACTGTTAGCAGAAAAGTGACACAGAAGCTCATATTTAAGTCTCTCTAGCTGCATCCAGGCAGACAGTTGAGGGACATAAGCCTGGATAGCACAGGCAATCAGGAGGCTGCTGTAAGGGCCCAGGTGTGAGATGGGAAGGAGTTAAACTGAGAAGTGACAGGAGAGGGCAGATTCTAGAAATAGGAAGAAAACTGTAAGGATTTTAATGATTACTTGTGTGTGAGTGATGAAGGACACAAGTGGCGGGAGCGAATCCAGTCTTGGATTTTTGGTTTGGGTGCCTGGGTGAATACTGGTCGTAATAACTGAGATAAGGAAAACAAGAAGAGGGATGGGATTTGATGGGAGAGGGGACTGGTGTAGTTTTGGAAACTGAACCTAAGGTGACTGAGGCCAGGCAGCCTGATACTCCTGTGAAAAGCTACGACAAAAAACGAGCATCTGAGAGTGGTCCTAAGACACAACAGTGGGTGAAACCTTCATAGTGGATATAATCTATCAGAACTGGGCGTCAAAAATGGAATTCAGGGGAATACTGACAATTAAGAGTAGATAAGGGGCTGGAGCGGTGGCTCAGTGATTATGGCGCTTGCCCGGCATGTGCAAGTTCACGGGTTCAAACCCCAGCACCCACGTACACAACTAAGTGTCAGAGCAATGAAAGCCATGTGGAAAACTAATAAAAATCGATTCTCTCTCTCTCTCTCACTGTACTTCTCTCTTTAAAAAAAAAAAAAGTAGATAAAAGAAAGGAGTCCACAAAGGCAAAAAGAGAACAATATGGGAAGAAAATAAAGATCAGTGTAACGAAAGTCAAGGGAGGACACATTTCAGAGTTCACGCAACAGATACCCTGCAGAGAAAAGCCAGGCAAGACTCTAGGTTTGATAAGCAGAAAGTAAATGTTATGGGTTGAACTGTGTTGTCCCTCCTACACCACTAAAGAAAAGACATTAGAGTAGTGACCCATTAAAATGTGACCTCCTTTAGTGAAAATGAGGCCACTGGGGTGGGCCTTAATCCAGCACGACTGGTGTTCTGGTAAGAAGGGGAAGTTTGAACCCAGAGGCAGACATATTCAGGAAAGAGAATGCTGCAAAGGCACCATCAAGGAGAGTTCCAGCATGGATCCTTCCCCACAGCCCTCTGGAAGGACCAACTCTGCTACACCTTGACCTTGAACTTCTGGTCTTCAGAAGTCTGAGGCACTAAATTTCTGTTTTTTAAGTCACTCAATGTGTGCTATTTTGTTATGGTTGTCCTAGCAAACAAAGAACAGTAAGTTTATCAAGATAAATTTCAACGGCAAGGTTAGGGGTAGATCAGAGAGAGTTGAGGTGTGAACAGGACCTGAGGAAGTGAAGATGACTCTTCAAAGCCGTTTATGTGAGAAGGAGCTAGAGAGAAGCAGTACTGAGTTTTAGTCTGAAGATGACAGATGTGAATGGTTTCAAACACAAATGATTATCTTTTTCCAGAAAAATTTTGGCATGAAGTAGTTTGTGCATATGTTCTTTGAATTCTGTGATGTTAAAAATGTCTATTGTAGTTATGTTCACATTTTTTTTGTTCCTAGTATTGTCTGTGCAATTTTTCCCACTTCCATACTGATAAGTCTTGCCAGAGATCTGCTATTTTATTAATAAAAAAATAGAAGTTCTTTTTGGAAAAAAGTAAATACAAGCAAAAGACAGAGATGGAAATTATAGAAGAAAGAGGCAGAGCAAGGACTTGGTGGAACAGGACCCCAAAGACAGCTATGAATCCTTTGTCCTTGGGACCTTGGGGAAAGAGATTAGAAAGAGTGGGTGTGGAGGTGGAACCCTACATTGGGAGGATGTAGGAAGTTGAGATTTTCTACCTGGTGATTGCAATGCTATTCACCTGCTAAGAGCTAGGGAGGGGACTGTGGAGGCTGGTGAAAAGGAAGGACTGCTGCTGGTGAAGGAAGCTGAGTGGAGACCAGTGGTGCTGAGGGTCTGGTCAAACTGAAGACATGTGATTGGCCACGGTGTCTACTGTTAGATGCCCAGATGTAACAGGATCAGTGGAGTGGATTTGCTGCAGGATCAATCCCAGTTCATGGTTCTGTCAGGCAGATGTGACCAAGGGTTGGTGTCCAAGTAATTGGAGGATGTCACTAAAGAAATGGTTGTAATGCTCAAAAACAGAGACCGGATTTTGTAGGGATAGAATATGAGAAAGAAGGCCATAGCATCAGTGGAAATGGAAGGGTGCCTTTGTATTTCAGGTCAGGTGTCCTGGGAGTGGTTGAGTGAGACTGAGTGTGATGTTGGCAAGAAAAGCTCCTGAGCATAGTGCAGTGTTCTTGATAATGACAGCATAGGGCAGAACAAAAGGGGGAAGTGACTAATGTGGAACAGACAGAGGCCATGGGAGGCGAAGTCCAGGCATTGCCGGGATGGGAGGATGTCACGCACCTAGGTGGACATGTGCTGTGGTGGGAAGTTCACTGCGGATGGATGGCCACACGGTAGGTTAAAAGCTGGCTGCACGTCAGAGGCTCAGTCTCTGCAGTGCTTTACAAACCAGACAGCTCCTCACCACGGGGTACCCTTCAGTTAACACTTACACAACTGGTGCCCAGCAAGAGTGGAATTTTTGAGTCTTATTTGTTGATAACAAAGATATAAATTTTAAAGAGCAGAAAGAGGTTTTTTTTTTTTGACACAATATAAGAGGCATCATGCACTAAAGTTATAAACATATCACATAAAAGACTATGGACAAAATTTTAGACAACATACCAGAAACTCCCGGTGGTGTCTTTATGAATTTTCCATTAAAATGACCAATTACAGCTTCGCATTTTTCTGTTGATTCCATCCTGTTTGTATACAAAAAAGTTGATTGATATTTAGTGGTCTCTCTCTTTTCATTTTGTTCTGTGCATGCACAAACATTCTTTCAGGCCTTTTAGATACAAATGAAATCAAGCAAAAATGTGAATATAATAAAGAGAAAGAGGATTTATTCTTTTACCTATTGTTTTTGCATTTCTGCAGTAAAATAAGTAACATCAGAGTGCGTTCTGAATCACAAAAGAAATTATATCAAGTGTTTAATATCAAATGTGTAATTTTATGGTGATTTTGGGAAAACTGGCCATATATAATAGCTTTCTTAGTCATGATATTGAGTTAAAAACAACAGCGTAAAATACTAGTATATTTGCTACTTGTTAGAATACTAGTTGTTTTAAAGATGGTCTTTCAAGAGTTCACAAGATGCCAGACTGCACAGTTGTGATAACATAATAGCTAGTATCAACCAGAGGATGCATCTTACATTTGTTTCAGGTTTAAAATTAAATTAGTGAAGTCAATTATATACTTCTTTGTCATCTTGGCTTTGGAGGCGTTAATTAAAGGTGGAAGCCTAACTTTATAACTTGTTTTTTGTCTACAGGTGGCTAAAAATATTTGAGAAACATTTCTGGGGACTTCACATACTTTGACTTATACTTCTTTAATTCTACTCAAAATGCACTACACTCCTGGACTACCCAGAGTCATGTTTCTGTACTAAGGGATAGAGACAGTGTGAAACACGTTAACACTTCACTGGGCTCAGTCTTTGGAGAGTGAAATGGTCCCCTGATTTGCTCTCAGAACACCCACAGAGGTGATGAGATGCTGCTGAGCCACCTGGTGTCTCACCTGGATCCTTTAAAACAAGGAAGCGTGCACTGGAGATCCTGGCCCTGATGACTTCCTAGTGATGGGATATTTTAAGTTTCATTATAAAATTGTCTCGTCTAACAGACCAATGAACTAAAAGCCAGAAGAACCAACTAGGGGCCCTTGGCAGCTAGTGATGATTGAATAGTTCCTTTTGTGCCTGTTTTCTCATATATAAAATAAAATATCACTGGTCTATGACAAGATATGATTTTCATTTGTATATGAAAGTAAAATGTCAGCATTTTTTCTTCCAAAATCAAATAATTTAAAACATGTAGATATTGTTACTGCATAGTATTAATGATTTCTGAAATAATGTTAAAATCAGCTTTTTTAGGATTAGAATTTTGCTGAAAATCAAAGCACTTTCTGTTTAATGTATTTTCAAATTAACCACTACACTAAAGAATCCTTTCTTGGAAGGGATAAAAATTAAATGGAAGAAATGAGGTATTTTAGTTATATGTGAAGCACTTATTTCTTAAAAAAAAAAAAAAAAAAAAAACACCAAAAACCAAAACTGAAGTGGGAATTGTAAAATGTTAATAGTTGTTAAATTTCTGTGGTGGCTAGTTGTCAAATCCTTGTCCTACTTTTTTTTAATGTTTGAAAAATTTTTAAAAAAATCTAATTCACTTTATGGATGTTGAATCAAATTTCTCTGTAATGAGAAAAAGCCTATTGATTTATCCATGAATTTTAGTAGAGTGTCATTTTAGAGAAATTAGAAGTATCCCAATTCAATTTAATGAAAATGTATGACACATGCTTTTATAACTACTGCTCATGTGATAGATAGTTCTTTGCCATGAGCCACCAAATATCTAGTGTGCTCAGATTTAGGAACATTAATGAAATTCCAAAGGTTTTAAAAATTATCATGTAAATTTACACTGGCTCCCATAACCTTGGCTTAAATTTTCTTTTCTTGATCATTTTCTTATCTGCCAGGATCACCTGACAGAGCTGTTGGTGTAACAGAGAGGGCAGCGTGCTTACCTAGCAAAGCCAACGCCACGGCTTGTCCCACTGGAATCACGTAGTATCCTAGTAGAAATAACTTGTCCAAATGGTTTGAGCATATTTTCAAGTTCTTGCTCATCCATGGACAGAGGCAAATTAGAAATATACAGGTTGGTAGGATCCTGTTCCTGTTGCTAAAGCAGAAGACAGAATTGTCCATCAATTTCCAGGAGGAGGTGGGGTGTTTGTTAACATACCTATTTATATGGCACTCTCTTGGCTCAAATCCTTTTCAAGTATTACCTAGTGAAACCATGGGATCTATGGAACACCTAAGTCATCCTGATGCTTGAACATAAGTGTCCACAGCTTGGACAGTTTACACAGGTCAGACCTGGTCCCCAGAGCCCTTCTCAGCAGATGTGGAAGTGGCACTGCATTGGAGAGGGTGATTCTGAGTTGGAGAGGGTGCCCTTCTGAAACCATGGCTCTCAGCTGTTTCAGCATTTCCAGAAATAACCAACCTCTCTTCCAGTGCTATTTTTAGGAGTTCATTCAGGCACACTCTTGCACAGGAGGTTATTACTGCTAATAATTCAATTTAGAGATACACGAGAAAGGATTCTGGATCAAGTCACATGGATTCCAGTACAGGCTTTCTGCAAACCACTCTTCTGTCCTATTGCAAAGTCCATATGCTTTTAAGTAGTGATCAGCAATGGAAAAAGGAGGACTCCTAATTTAATTCAAACAAGAAACTCAAAGCCATATAAAATAATAAACTCTGGGCAAGGGCAAATTTTAGAATCTTGGAAAAGCTGAACTCAAGTAGATGGGAAGGAGCTAGAATGGTGGCTCAGTCGTTACAGAGCTTGTCTGGCATGTGCAAGGACATGGGTTCAAACCCCAGCACCATGTACACAACAAAGTGTTGGGGCAATGAAAGCCACATGAAAAATCTAAATCTAAATAAAATTGATTCCCTCACTGTCTCTCTCCCTTAAAAAAAAAAAAGTAGATGGAGAGAAAAAGTTTGCTAACTCCTTGTTACACACAGAGTGATTCAGGGACCAGCAATACTATTAGAAATTATCTGGGAGCATATTAGAAATGCAGAGTCTCAGGCCCAACCTCAGACATAAGAAATCAGAAGCTGCATTTTTAACAAGATGCCCATGTGAATCCTAAGAATATGAAAATTTGAGAAGCAATACTCTTGGATAATTTCCCACCCAACTTCCCTTTGTTGGGATACAATCAGCTAGAATCAGACATATGATTGGTGATAAATGCTATGTTATAAGGATTATGGTATTTAAATCATCAGGATAAAAGTTTACCTGACAACTAGAATATTTTCCAACCAGGTAAAAATTGAACTCTGCAAATGTGAGATTAGCATAGCCATAATTTAAAAATCAGCTGTTCCTTTGATCTTACCATTTTTTAATTTCAAAAAAATTTTCAATTTTGACTCACTTTTTATTTTTTATTTTTAAAGAAACAGCTAAAGAAACCATCAGTCTTATTTATTTTTCATCTGGTTTTGGTTTTCTGAGACTTAGCTGTGTATGTGGTACTGGGGTTTGAACTTGGGTCCTTTCCTCATGCATGCTAGAGTTACCTCTCTAGCCCTCCTTTGATCTTATTGACCAACTGTGTCTTTACATATTGAAACACAGGACAGTTTATGATTTTTCTTTGATAAACACTATTAGTAAAGTCATTAATTGGTAGTTTAGCCTTTGGCAATGGAATAGCACACTCATTATAACTTTCCAGATTCCTGAAATGAACAGTACTTACAAAACACATGTGAAGCATTAGGCATGTCTGAATTTGTATAAAGTCTTTCCAAAGTAGACTAGCACTAATTAAACCTGAAATGAAAACTTGCCTTTTATATAATCCATGAGTGATAGAGAACAGTGACTTTCTGTGCTATACCAGGTAAGATAATCAGGGGCTGGTTATAGTTTAGTGGTAGAGGTCTTACCTAGCATGCCTGAGGCCTTGTGTTCAATCTCTAGCACAGCAAAAATCAATCAATCAATCAATCTGGCACCTAGGGAGTGGCAAATGCCCTGGTACTCCTAACAGTGAAAGTTATCAAAGATTACAACTATGGGCAACAAGTACTGTTCTAGCAAGTTCCTGGTCCTGACACTAAGGAATGCAGTGTAAGGACGCAAGGTGGGTCCAAGAAAAAAAATAAGTCATCAAATGTTCAACAGCAAACTAAACACTTACCATCTTTAACTATTCATGGGCTAAACAAAATGGCAGCTATATTTTTGGTTTTAGCTAAAACTGGATGAGTTCAGCGCAGTACGATTATCTTATGTTGAGCAAAATCAATTGTCAATTATAAAAAGTATTATCTTTAATGATTTAAAAATTAGAAAGTGATTTGTTTAGTTAATGTAGGAAAATAATACATACAATGTTTCAAAACACGGAAAAATAAATAAAAATGATTTTAGGCATTGAAATTTTCAAATCCTGAGGTGGGGTAAGAGGTAAACTTTATCTCTTTATCTCTACTCCACTTGTGATCTCTGTTAATTTTACCCAGTTAATTGTCCAGTTCCTCTTTTAGCCATCTTCTTTTGTTGCTAACCTCCCAAGTTTCTAACACTGTCCTGCAGTGCTGGTGGGTATTTGTCCCTACAAAAATATGTGCCTCTTACACTTTCCATACTCTCACTATAAAATAACTATGACCCCGATCCTGCCTTTAGCAGCTTCCAGTTAAACAGGGGAGATGGAAACACATAGTGAAGGCTAGAAATGCTCAAATCATGATGGGAGGCCAGGTTCTTCATTTAGGGCTGTGAGGGAAACTTTGTTCAGAGGACGTGGGACTTGAGGAACAAGCAGAAGGCACGAGGCTGAAACCAACTCTGAAAGACAATCTAGGAGTATGGTTTTATTTTGTCAACCACTGCTGCAGAGACTCTCCCACGTGAGGAATGCTGAAAGCAAGAACAACAACTACATATCCAGAAGAGCCTACGTGCAAAAGCCAAAGCTGCCTTGCCAGGGCTGGAAAACGTCCTTGAAGTCCTGAGCTTTATCTTAAAAAAAAAAAAAAAAGTCTTGTAAATCTATTAACAATTTGAGCTTCCAGACCTTGTATCATGGAGTAACTGATAGTTCAGGAAGATAAGCCATGTTTGTCTTATGTTTCACTTTTCTGGAAGGTGAGGGGGGACAAACTAGTTTAAAACTTACACTTTGAAAAATTGGAAGGCTTTGTAGATACAGAAGCAAGGAAATGACAGGATCGAACATATCTTAGCTTTTTTAGTCAGATTCAGAAGAAAGTTGTAAACTCCCTAATAAAAGGGCATTAATGGCATAAAATGTGTACACATCTTAGATATTAAAAATAATTTTCTTTTAAAGCTACCTTTATGAATACCTCAATGACTAATATTTAAGAGTGCTCACAGGAGAATTTGTGCAGGTGAAGTAATTTTAAGAGGGGACAATGTGAGTACTAAGTACTTCCTAAATCTGTTTTACTTGCTTCTATGAAAATATTAATAACATTATTTCACATTCTACAAGGTCTTAATTCAACTCGAAAGCTTACCAATGAAGAAAAAAATTGCTAAAAATCATAATCCAGTAATAAATTGGACTTATAGTCCTTTCTTGGATATAGTGAGATATAGTAGACAAAAATATGTAGATTTTCCTATGACTTTTTGTATTTGTTTTCAATAGCAATAATTCTTGTAATTTTCTTCATTTGGGATGACCATTGCCACTAATGGTATTTATCTTCCTTTTCAACAATGCTCACAATGCTAAATTTTTTTAAGAGAGAGACAGAGAAAAAGAGAGAAGGAATCACTTTTATTAAGTTTTTCATGTGGCTTTCATTGCTCCGACACTTCACTGTGTATGTGGTGCTGGGATTTGAACATGTGTGCTCATGCATGCCAGGCAAGCACTGTAAAACCACCAAGCCACCACTCCAGCCTATGTTAGAGTAATTTTGAAGTTAAAAAACAAACTAATAAAAAAGAATGGGAAGAAACCCCAAGAGGTAGTATAAATCACAAAAATAATGTAATCCCGAAGTGTCTATGTATTCATTCTGTGTATTCACACATCCATAATGAATGGAACATATAGTACTTTGTCGCTGGCAATGGTTTTGCACACTCTGGATAATTTAGTCTCTTTAATATCAGTGACAACCATAACTCTGTTGTATTATGTCTGAATAATAAATTGCTATGTCTGAAAAATAAATGTATTCTGTCAATTATAGGTGGCCAAACAAAAGTGGGACCAATGGCCTCTTTATGTCCCTAGGCACGGAAGGGATTCAAGAGCCTAACAAGTGGAAAACTATGAGAGGGATAAATGGCTACTAATGTTCACTTAAGTAGAAAAGCAGGGCTTGGAGGTCCCACATGGTGTAAAGCACTCAGTCATCATCTGAAAGAAATTAACAAAAACCTCCCTGTGCGTGTGGAATGGTTCCTAAAATGCAAGAAAGGGACTTGGCAGGAAGAGCAGACATCTGTTTTCTCTTCTACTGAATACCAACCAGCAGATAGCCACTCATGGGCATGTGACTGCAAACTGCTTGGAGCATGGTGGACTCTGGGTGGAGTGGAGACTAAATTCCCGCTCACTGACTGCCTATTTATTGAGGAAAAATGTGCAAGCTTCCCACCAGCCAAGTAGCACCCAATGTTCTGCTGACCCTCAGAAGGCCTCAGGAGGTACTACACCATTCACAGGTCTCATCAATGTTTATTCATGTTTTACTTTTTTTTTCCCTAAATTTTTCTTTTCATAGAATCTGGGTGTTTTATTTGAAAAATACATACATTTGAAACATCTGCCAAGTTTAACATAAAAAGGCTTTCCAAAAGACCCAAGGCCATTTCTATTTGATAAGTTTCATTGCAGTATTCTATGAACATAATTTAAAAATGTCTCTTTTTCTTTTTGGACTGGGGATTGACCTCAAGGGTGCTTTAGCACTAAGTGACATCCCCGGTCCTTTATAAAATTTTTGTTTGAGACAGGGTCTTCCTAAGTAGCTGAGGCTGATCTCGAACTTGCAGTCCTCCTGCTTCAGTTTCTTGAGTTGTTGAGATCACAGGTGTACACCACAGCACCCAGCTAAAATCTCTCTTAATTCTCAGTATCTGCCCAACCTCAGAAGAAGGCTTTTCTCTCACCTGATTCCTTTGATTATCAACAAAAGGAAATAATATTACCATGTGGCAGGTACCAAGCAAGTCACTGAAAACTAATACATGAATAATAAACAATCCCTGGTCTCCAATGTCTGAATTTGCAGTTTTGAAATTCAGTTTTGAACATCTGTGGGATCCTTTCTTAACTCACTTAATGTGTCAAACAACATTTCATTTCCTCAACAGAATGTCCCTTAATTTTTTGATTAGTTTTAATATGTGGATTTTCAATATATTGGAATATCCTGATTAACCCACTAGAGGAAAAGGGTCAGTGATGGGCCAGCGTTACCCAAGCACAGGAGCCATACTAACTTCTTTTAAAAACCCCCTCCCTAAAAGATGCGCACAAGTGCTCCTTTATCCAGAAAGAATAAAGAGTCTAAATCAAATGCAGAGACTCAAAACCCTTGAGTGTATGATAAAGAACGGATCTGCGGGCATTTAAAATACATTTTCTAACTATGAAGATATAATAAAAAAAGAAATCAGATCAAAGAAACTCAAGTACTTCTACACAGACCTGAGGAGAGTCATACTGTGGAAAACGCTGGTACCTTGCCAGAGTCTCTGAACCTCCACAATGGTCTTCCCTATGGATGATGGAGGAAGGGATCATTTCTCCTGGCCAATTTACAGTACAAAGCCTTCTAAGGAAGTCTTTGAACAGTGCTCATTATCAACCCATGGGGAAGCTGGCATTCACAGTACACCGTTGGTATGACACGTAGTGCCGATCTAGCCCCACTGCTGTGTTGACTAAAAGAATCTTAAAGACTTCTTCAGAACAGTATATATTATATGCTGCTTAACATTACAGACATTGGGAATGATGCAAGAGCAAGTGTTCAGGGGGCACTCAAAATCGACTTTGCATTTTATTAACAGGTTAATAGGCCTTTTCTAATTGGAATTTAGCTGAAGCCACAGAACAACCACGGGTATTCAGGGGCTTCCACATTCCAGAATGAGAAATCAGACCACCAAAGAGAGAGCCTGGAAGGAGCTGTCTGAGAGCTGGTCTGGGATGCTTACCGTCACCACTGCCTTCTGTCTATGCAGAAGCTGAGAGGAGCATTATGTGGAGAGAAAGGTGTGTGTTCTAAGTCTCTCCTTACCAGTCAAGCAATAGGGTCTTCAATAGACCAATCAGTAGGCTTGATTATGTCCCATAGGGCTTGTTGGATTCAACAGTCCATGTTACACTCAAAAGTTGAGCAATGCAGAAAGAGAAATGCTGGTTGAAGGGGCTTACAAATGTCGCAGGGAAGTAACTATTCACTTACGATGGCTGGCAGAGGTGGATAAGTGGTGGGGTATACAGGCAGAGTTGGCTCCTGGTTGTGTTAGATCCCCCAGGAAGTCTGGAGGGCAGGGAGATCCCAGAAGAATGGGCTGAGGACAGACTTCCATTATTAGGAACTGAAGCTATCACCCCAAGGATGTGTGTCCTCTAGCTTCAAGGGACTATGGGAAGATCAGTTTTGAGGAGAAATGGTGTTTGGTAGAGAGCTCTAGAAAATGCCTGAAGCATTCAACAGGAGAAAGCATCAGCTTGCTGCCTGGCCAGAGAAATCAATGCCAGATTACCTTATTGTCAGGTCAACAAACTCTGGCATCCTCTACAGCTGCTCCAACCTGGGGGCCGCAGACGGGAGCTGATAGAAGGGGTGGGAGCAGGAGAAGCACTTGCTTCGGAAACAGAAAAGCACCACCCAAGTTCCCAAACCACTGTCAGCTTACTATTTGGAACAGATCTGATCAAGTGGAGAGACTCTGACATTATGTGACACTCGAAATTTGTCAAATAAAGAGGACAATATTGAAATTACAAACACTGCACACTTAGCATCAATAATCTGTTCTTGAAAATCAGATATTCAGCATCAAAAAGTTAACCAAAATGTTAAAACATTTTATAGTATTTTAAATAAGAAAATTATAATGTATTACATATTAGTCACAACCCCAACCAATCATCTAAAATGTAACTAAATTTACTGTCCTATAATTCCCTAAAATATAACACTTTAATTACATATATTTATATGTGTACATACGCACATAATAAATAATTATACTGGGATGCAAACCTTCAAGACACTGCTTCCTGGTCACCAAATAATCAATGTAGTTGTCAGTAAATAATTGTTACATATGTAGGCTGTGATTGCAAGACAAACATTCCTTTGGTGGTTTTTCAGCAGTTTTCAAAAACTCTACACAAGATCCTAATATTCAACAAACTATCTGAAATGTAACTTAAGGCTTTCCCTAAACAATGACTTGCTTAAAATATCACACTGAGGTTGGACAACATGAATACAGAATTGCCTGAACATGTTTTAAGAGAAAGGTATGTTTCATGGAGTTTAGACACAAAAAATAAAGAGGCATTCCAACCTCATCCCCTCCAAAATCAACCACAAAGACCTGAAATGAAAGAAGCAAGTGAAGGGAGTTTTTGAAATAAAGAGAAGTCATGGGACCTGCCCTGGATTTAATCCAACGAGGAAGCAGGAGCTTCTCGGAGTGGGTTAAAATGGACAGAGTGGAGGACAGAAGAGCTGTTTTCTGAACGAACCCTAAGAGTCCTACTTGTAGAATATTTGCTCACTGTTTACAAAGCCAGATTAAACATTCTCCCAATCATTATGCAAAGCTGGTATTGCATATTCATAATATACTTAAAATCTCATTGCTTTTCAACAATACTACAGGAAATTGCTCTATGTGGAGGACAAGCTGAATGTCACAATGCTTACTATTTACAGTTTTTGTTTAACTTCTTCTCTGGAGTTCAAAATCCAAAGTAAGTACAGTTCAACATAAAGCTTTAAAAAAATGTTATATGGCAAGATTTCTTTAGAAAGGTGGCTCCTGTAAATTCCTAAAATGGTTTTTTTTTTTTTTTTTTTTTTGGAGAGAGGGGTAGAGAAAGGGAGGGAGAGGGAGCGGAACAATTTTATTTAGTTTTTCATGTGGCTTTTGTTGCTCTGACACTTTGTCATGTAGGTGGTGCTGCGGTTTGAACTTGTGTCTTCACACATGCCAGGCAAGCACCGTAATTGCCAAGCCACAACTCCAGCCCAATTCCTAAAATCTTTATGTTGATTCTTTTATTCAAAGTAAATCTCTATCCTGGTAGCTCCACACATGTTCTTCAGTAGCCTGTAGCTGCTAAGATGCAAGCAGGCAATTTATCTGTTAGGTCTTAGCTCAGAGTTTTTTAAGCTTCCATAAATCTTCTTTACTTGTGGACTTGTGAGTGCTCTTTAGGAAATGATCACGTGCCACTATTCAAAAGAAGCAGAGGACAGTAGAAAATTACTTTTCTCTGCATTTCATGAAGCCAGATAAATAACATTATTCCTCCTTTGTAAAGAATATTTAAAATATCCAACTGCCAGGTTTCAGATTTGAAAATATTTCCTATGGCAACTGAAGAATCAAAGACAGGGAAAAAAAATCTACACAACTACATGTAAATCTTCCTAACTGCAGTATAGGTGCTAAGTGTCAGCATATAATCCAAGTTTACATTTGGGCAATAAAGACTCAGGCACGTCAGTTTAGTCAGTGTGTTTTCTGGATGTGTTTAGCGTGTAACAGAAGGTCTGTTACAGAACACAAACACTTGGTGCATGCCATTTCACGGGTTACTCTCATCTCTGAATCTTAGTTCTTCTTAATAAAATGATTGTGCCTATTTGAAAGCGGGTTGAGGGGCACAATCTGAGGTCTCCTCAGTTCTGGAGTCAGGACTACATCTGACCAAGTGGCTGAGTTCATGCATGGCCAACTTCTGAGTGCATCAAATCTAAAACCATGGCTTTTTTTTTTTTTCTTTTTTAAAGAGAGAAGGACAGTGAGAGAGAAAGAGAAAGAGAGAGAGACAGACAGACAGAGACACACAGAGTGAATCAATTTTTATTGAGTTTTTCACATGCCCTTCGTTGCTCCAACACTTAGCTGTGTACATGGGTGCCAGGGTTTGAACCCGTGCACTTGTGCATACCAGGCAAGAGCCCTAATCGCCGAGCCACCGCTCCAGCCCCTAAAACCATGGCTTTTGAAAAAGGAACTGGGCATCTTAAACTTTCTAACTTTGATAAGGAACCTCACACGAAAAGAGAGGGACAATGACGGGCTGGTTAACTCAATTCACATTTCTAAATCATGATATTCCAGATTCTAGGTAAAAACTTGGAACAGGAACTATCAGTAGACAAAAATTTTCAAGGAAATCATTACGTCTTATAGTAATTAGCATCTGTACGTACTGTGCTAAGCTATTCATTAAGCATGAAATCCATGGTTCCCATTTTATATTCCTCACCCTGAGAAAATTCTTAAAAATGTTCCTCATCAGGAATGCTAAAAGTTCATCAGATGCAAATCTTGAGTAGAGTCCTTGTAGAACTGCTAAGGAGTAGATTTCCATTCCATAAATAATCAATGTGCAAAAAAAAAGTCTGCCTGTGAAATAGCATCCATAGCTCACATCTGCATTAATACTAATTTATTTGTATAAAGCAATGGATGTACCAATTACATATTTCTCTAAAACATTCTATGCACAATTATCTTTTGAAGTAGGTCTGAAATGGATCAATGCCTTGAGCAGTGACATTTTTTTCCTTACTTTTTTTTAAAGAAAATAGTAGCATCATGTATTAGATCCATAGAACAAAAATGCAAAATGTTAATATTGATGAGGTACAGTTGCAAGATACTGCATAAGATATTTGAACAAGCGATGCTGCATGCCTGTGCAAAAACGTAAATGTTTAATCCTATTGTCAAATATTTTGAAGAATAACAAGGGATGATAGGAACGGAGGAGAAGGGGTAATGTTGGAACTGAGAGAAAGCAAGGTACATTCCAAGCAGTTATAAACGTCACTGTATATACTATAGCCATATATATATAAATGTTCTTCATAGGTATAAGAATTATGTCACTGTATTTGGGTTTTTAGGAACAATACAGGACCCAGAAGAAAGGCAAGGGATTATGGGTCGGGAGGAGGGAGGTAGAGGGGTGTGTGTGGGGGATATTGAACAAACTGTACTGCTGATTTGTGTACATCTAGGAACATATGACAAGTAATCCCATCACTATGTAAAACTATAATGCACTAATAAAAAAATAAATTGAAAAAAAAAAAGGGAAAAGAAAATAGTACCAATCTTAAACACTCACAAACACCTGATTACCCAAGAAAACCTGGTGGTCATTTTTCAATTATGTAATTGGGGGTTATGTAATCTACTATGTATATTGTATGAATTTATAAATCCTGCTTCCCACATTAAATTACTGCTGCTGAGGATGCGGAGACACAGGACAGGTGCTCAGCAGGAACCATGGCTAGCAGGATGTCGGGTGGGAGAATGGAATGTGCTGAGGAGTGGATGCGTCAGCCTCTGGGAGCAAAGTGCTGGACTCACCTTGGCCATTTGAGCCTGAACCCCATTAGCCTTCAGGGCCGACACGGCTTTCTGAGCTGCCGCAGGACTGTCGAAGTCAACAAAACCATAACCTGAAATACAAAACATGCTGTTTTTAAGCCTTTATTTTGTGATTATATAAAGAGTGAAAGAATGATCCCCCTTTGTCTCTGATGCTGGCAACAGAAATGGAAAACACTGTACCAGGGCTCAGGAGTTCACAGCTGCAGTGCAGTGACTGCCTCAGTTCTTCCTCCTGGTGGTCAGTGCCAGGCTGGGCAGTGCACATGTGTGCTGTGTGGAGAGGAGAAGTGTTTTTTTCCTATTCAAGATCTTCTTAGGTGTCCTGTAGTTACTGAGTAAAAAAATAACATCTCAGTTGCCAACCAAGGTTAAAAAAGGTGGGGAGGCAGGAAGCAGGAAATAACCTCAGAGAAATAGTGTTTTTAATGATGTGGTAACAAAGATATGAGCCATCCTACTGAGCTGGCAAATCACAGGAACAAAAATTATGTTTTTTTTTTTTTTTTTTTGTACTGGGGATGCTTTGGTACCAGGGGTGCTTTACCAGTGAGCCACATTCCCAGCCCCTTTTATTTATTTATTTATTTTGAGACAGGGTCTTGCTAAGTTGCTTAGAGCCTCACTAAGTTGTTGAAGTTGGCCTCAAACTTGTGATCCCCCTGCTTCAGCCTCCAGAGTTGCTGGGATTATAGGCATGTACTACCATGCCTGGCAAAAATTATGTTTATTTTGTAGACTAAACCTTACTTTTTCAAAATTAAAGTAAGTACAATCATTAGATACCCCAAATAAAAAATAATCTAAATTTTAGTAACTGATTAAAAGTACCATTTCCCTAAAATACAGCTTACTGTGTACCTTCAAAAGAGGGAAATAAAATGCCTCCAGATACCCCAAATAGTTGTTGTAGCAGTTCACGCCCTAAAGTCTAAAACCAAAATGCAATAGAACAAAACAAATAACCACCTAAGAGAGGCTGTGGTTTAAAGCTTATTTATCCATAGTTTCACATTTTTAATAAGCTGGTCATCTGTTTTCCTAGGCCACAACAAATCGTAACAGTAAATTAGGAAAAAAGGGCTTGGGTGAAGTAGGGCTACAAAGCAAGCCTAGGAGTGATGTCACCTAGCAGTGGAAACTGATAACCAGCAGTAAAACAGAAAACTGCAGAGAGTGGGACTTGCACAGTGTAAGAGCAAGCAGCCCCAGGAACCTCAACATATCCAGAGAGCATCACTGTATTATAACAGACAATCACAGATTTCTCCACTGTTGTAACTCTTAAGTTATTGAAGAAAGGTTAAATTTTAGGTGATACATTGTATAAAGGAACAGGATCTCAAGCAAAGTACCAGCTTTTCTTGAAACTCAAATCAGTTATTACAAAATTAATTTAAATCAATAAGTATATTTTGAAAAAGAAAAGCACCATGTGGCACTTGTACAGAGAAGGAGAGGCAGTCCTATTATTGATTCCCACATACGGTGAAGAAAACAGTAATTTAGATAACACGGTACTAGTGTCAAAACAGACAAATATACAGCAACATGCTCAAACAGAAAGCCTCAGAATCAGTCTAGGCAGTTTTGCAGCACTAATACCAAAAATATTGCCAGGTAACAAAATAAGTTGTAATGAAATAGAGTACACTGTCCATTACAGAAACAGACGTTACAGGAGAGACAAATGTTAAGAAACTTACGTATAATACTTAGAACTGGACTGAAATAAGGCTGGATTTGATTTAGACAATAGAGAAATAGCCAGGTTGGGGAGAAAGAAGAGGAGGTTAATCCAGGCCAAAGCAGAGAATGCCACTCAGCTGCCACGTTAGAAATCAGGTTAAATGTATTTTGGGTGTTACTGAGAAACCTGCTGTTAATACTAACATCATCATACTCTGTTGACAGACACTTGTGGTGACGCATATACACAATTTCAGCAGGTCATAAATGAATACATGGTGGTTACACTAACATGACACAGCTGTACTGACGAATGTTTAAGTTTTGCCACCAATTTTGCCATTGTCAATAAATTACAATAAGCAAATCTTAATTGTGATGCTTTTGTACTTGAAGTTGTGATCCACTCAGGTAATATGAGCATTCTTTCATCTGTTATTTTCTTATTAAGAGAAATTTGCAATTGTTGTGTTTTATTTAATTGTTTACACCTCCTCCTGGCCTTTGCCATAGCCTACTATACAATACTATTTCATAAGCATTTGCTAAACACAAATGCAGCAGGTAAGCATGCAACCTTGAGCTCTTTAGCTTGCTCTATGCTACTTTCATGTAAATATAAGACCGCATACAATTTGCTAAGCAGGTTGCATAGACTTAATTATATAAAGATGTCTTTGGAGGTGGGGTTCAGGAAATAACTTGGTGACTTCTGAGTCTCCCAGAATCCTTGGGTCTTGGATTTAGGAATAGTTATATCCATGCTGGTCCCTGAAATCTCCCCCACAGTGTGAAGAACAGATAGGCCTTTCTATTTACGCTTGGCCACTAGAAAACACAGGGTCATTTGATAATACAATGAAGTTTCCTGCTCCTACCCTTGCTTTTCCTGTTGGTACGATCTACTTTCACCCTTTCTGCTTAGGTGTGTATATGTTCTGGTCCATGCGCAAACATGTACAAATACATACTTAATCAGCTTCACAAACAATCCCTCACTGCCGCATAAATATCTTTTAGTGGACAAGTTCTGACAAACTGAAACATGAAACAACTGAATCTCTAATAACTAAGGTACACCTGTTATTTAGACTTATGTATCCTTTAGCTTAATTTTGTCCAGAGGCTCCAAAATGTTTTATGACAAAAAATGTCCTGTAATTTTTTTTTTTTTTAAGAGAGAGGGACACAGTGAGAGAGACGGAGAAAGAAACAACTTTATTTAGTTTTTCACATGGCCTTCGTTGCTCCAACACTTAGTTGTGTACGTGGTGCTGGGGTTTGAACCTGGGTCCTTGTGCTTGCCAGGCAAGCGCCGAAACCGCTGAGCCACCGCTCCAGCCCCTCCTGTGATCTTCTAAAAGATCTCTTATTTCCATGTATATAATTCTCTAATATATTTAGTTTCTAAAAATTAATACATAATGCAAGTACCTTTCATTTATACTAATACTCTATAATCTCATGCATTAATTAATCTATATTCACCTATCTATCTCTCCTGTATATATCTACCTACTTCCCTATCATATCAAGGTGACAGGTTATCTAATTTTATTTCCAACTAAATTGTTATTTCTTATTTGTCCTAACATTGTTTATTATTATTATTTTTTGCCCCTCATAAACTCTCTCCTGGCTTTCAGGACTTAATAAACCTATTGTTACCTCTACCTCCTTCCGAAGACATCTGTTAGCATCAAGTGCCAGGAGGTAGGTTGAGGCTGAGAGCCCCAAAGGGTCTCATCACGGTCCACACAGTGGCACTATTCCCCTAGACCCACTGAAGGGTGGGTTTCCAGGGGTCACGTATCTAAAGTCAGGTCTGAATTACAACCTATCCTTCTTTGGAAGCCTCACATAAGCCTCTCCATATATTTACGGACCCTTTCCAACTGTTATGGCTTTGCATCTGCAAAATATGTTAGATTTAGCACAGTAACTTTCTACCCTTACCCTTTCTAGATCATGATGAGCATTTGGGTGGAGTTTTGGCCTCCAGGGAATAGGCTGCCACTGGACAAGAGTGTACAATTGGTTTTCAGTTCAGAGCTGTGGGGGGAGAATTCAACCAGGGGACTCTGGGTTCTTTCCCTCAATTAACTAGGGCAGCTCTGCTTTGCAGCACACTGAATTGCCTTCTAAGATTTCTTTTGGGGCAGGGAAAAGGGATGGAGGTAGGGTAAGGCTAAAACCACTTATCTGCTGTGATGTGTCTCTTGGTTTGACACTGCTGTTTGAGATCAGCTTCCTGCTTTATGCCTGCAAGAGTCTATTTTTCTTAATAAAACAAAAATATTTTTTCCATGTCTCTGTTCTCCCAAATCATTTATAAGTGTTAAATAAGACAAATCTTGGCAACTAAGTGTATGCTTTTCAGTCTACAAATTGACTCTCTCAAGTTTAATTCGTCTTAAATATTTATGGAGTAATGCTCTACATAAAGCACAGTCTATTCACTGTCCTAAGGCAAAACTGCCTTAATGTGCCATGTTGATTAAACATGGGCTTAGATATTTGTCACAATAGCTCCTTTAAATCTAGGCACTTTGAAGAAGAGACAGAAATACAATGGACCACTTTAAGTCTAGATTAAACGGAATGGCTGGCTTAGGAGGGGAGGCCCTACCATAGGGGTTCATTTATGTCCTTTGCTTTTTTCAAATTGTACTAAGCCACTGCCCCATCACTGCTACTTGAAAAACTAGAGTCTAATTAATGAGGAGATATGTCTTCTCTGCCTATTCCTGTCAACCTTATTTCAATTCATGGGGTCAGTAGTTAGATTCAAAGTCATCTGATTCCATTCTTCCCTTTTCCTAGAAATCACATGCCCATTGTTAAGATGCTAGATCATTAAAAGTCAGCGGCACAGAGCATCCGCGCTGCCTACTGTAGACGCCTCCTCTTCCAGCTCATGGAGCTGGATGAGCTCATCCTAATTACACGGAAAACTGAAGGTCAGTGCATCAAATTAATGCAGCAGCATATTTCAAAGGGGTGCATGACCTCCCCTCCCTATTACAATTTGGTCAGTGAAAATGGTTCTCTCCTCCCTGCTGCCAATACTGTCAACAGGCATTCAGCAGAGAACAATTGGGAGTATTGAAACATGTAATTAAGTACTGCTTAAAACTACTCTATTCTAATTAATAGAGCCAATTTGCACAATATGTAATCTTTTCAGTTCTTTAGTACAGTCCAGTGGTCTTCAGTAAGCAGCTCTAATCTCCTCAGGCTCAGGAAAGAAAAGCTATTTTCTAAACTCTACTCCCATTTTAAAAGTAGGGGCTAAATGCCAAATAGTATTTTGCATGTTAACTCTACTGGTGCCAAATCTGGAATTCTGGCAAACTGCAAGTTGCTGTTGGGTTTCCAGCCAAAACTCAACCAGGGACAAAACAAACACAAGCAACATGCTGATACTGTGCAAGAAGGAAACTGAGTGACACACGAGATTTGATTTTGAATCAAATGGGGATAATCTGGCCAAACTCAGCCACAAAAACATACCTTTGCATTTGTTCGTTGTCTTATCCAAAATTGCCTTTGTGGAGACTATTTTTCCATATCTAAAAAAGAAGAAAAAAGAAGTTACAAAGAAGAACTCTCATTATGTTTAAATCTAAAGAACACGCTTACTTTCCAAATACTTGCAAACTATAAGGGACAAAATATTCTTTACTAAGTGGCAGGCTATGGAAATTCTAGATTCAAAACTAAACTAAGAACAGGGATGACCAGTCTTCCCTTTGGACTTGCTGGGTTACAGTCTGATGTTTCACTTTGAAGAACTGGTACTTACCTCTTGATATAAAAACATGTGATATGTACTCTATGAAAGCATTTTCTTCTAATGGTGGAAAGTGGATGCATTATTCTTCTCCTTGTGTTCCACAGCCAGTGCTGCATGGCTATCAATCAGCACAGAAAAGCAAGTGGGCCAGTCTGTATGTTAACACACCTAATGCTTTAAAATACATCTTTTCTTTCTTATTAAAGACTTTTGTCAAACTTTGTGAATTATTTATCAATACTAGTTATAACTCTATTAACAACAACACAGTATACTAACATGTGTGCATGCACATGTGTGTAAGAAATGGATAATCAAGAATATAAAACAACAGGTCAGAGATCATTCATTTTAGGATGGTGTATGAGAAATATTTGTATGAGAAATATTCAAATTTATTAATGTGCTATAAAAGTTGGGAGAGATGGAAAAAATGCAGAACACTAAGATTCAGTGAAATCTTTACTGCAAATGAAGAGATAGTATAATTTAATTTTGTATCCAACCCACATCCTCTGAGACTGCAGATCTTGAGGAAAAGCACTATTATCTATGCTTGTTCTAAAAACTGATGGGGAAAAAAACTTTGAAAAAAAATCCTTAACAAATTTCTTAAAAATCAAAGCAAATCTTTGGGAAACACATAACTCACTTCATGCACCTGAAACTCAAGTTTCCTCATTTATATGTGGTGAATTAAAAAATTCTATTTTCCCACATGTTAGCTTTAAAAATTCCACATTTGGTTTCTTACACCTTTCTCATGATTGATTCTGAGGGCTAAAAAGAGTTTTAAAAGTTGTAGGAAATGTGTCTGTGTAGAATTTTGAATATTGCAAAAATCTATTTTACACACTGAAACCTGCTGAAATATATTTATCTGGCAGAAACAAATGGCTTCAGCCACCTCACCCCTCTAGTTAATTTTCCTTATTTTTCACTCTGTGTAATCATATAGTCAAATGCTTACTAACTGGGAATGAAAGTAAAGATAATTTAAGGTTCAAATGTCAATTATACCCAAGGGTCCTAATGCTGCATTAACACCTTCAATTCTCTGCATACATTCCGAGTACATATACCAACGTTAATACAAAGTACTAATCTTACTCAAAATAATTTTAGAAATCCACAAATGATGAGAATAAGTGACTTAAAGAAGACCTTTTAGCAACCATCTTTCTACCTAGGTTATAGACTGGTATTTTCCAGCACTCTCATTTGCACGAGCTTACAGTGAAAATAATTTTTAGTTGGCATCCGTGCCACATACTTTTCCAAAAGCTGGGGGAAACGTTGGTATGACTCCAATTTAGAAGAAGGAATTCAAAGTCACAAAGACTCAGAGACTATACCTGCGGTCTTGCAGTTCAAAGCCTTTTGTCAACCTAACAGAAAAAGGACATTCAGGAGATGACAAGGTTGGCCTTGTACCCTCTGGCTCTGTGTTCAGCATTTAATGATGGGAAACAGAGAGACAGACATGGAGGTGTGGGAGTAGGAAAAGAAAAAAGACTTGGTGGCACTGACACTCAATTCATGCTATACCCTCTTCTGCTCTTGGCTCTCCGTGATCTCTACTACGTGTGCCGTTAGTCCTTACGTCCACATCTATGCTAAGTATACTGTTCTCCTTGTCTCTTCCAGGTGTGCATCTCATCCCACCTTTCTCTGCCCTCTTTCAGGGATTCTGTGCCCATTTGGCTGCTTTCTCTCCTTGAGTATTCTTCACCACGATCAGAATTTGTCCTCAACTCTTCCTTTCCTTAGAATATTTATCTAGTGCTACAATAGTAATGAATCTTCTCTGATGATGCCCATTTCTGCTTACTGCTGTTTTTCTTTTTTCTTTAAGAAAGAGGGGACAGTGAGAAAGAGAGACAGAGAGAATCAATTTTAATTAGTTTTTCACATGGCTTCCATTGCTCTGAGACTTTGTTCTGTACCTGGGTGTGGGGTTTGAACTTGTGTACTTGCGCATGCCAGGCAAGCGCCGTAACCGCTGAGCCACCGCTCCAGCCCCTGTTTTTCTTTTTAATGCCACCAAAACTCTGGGTTTTTTTGTCTATACTTCTTTGACTTAAATATCTTAAGGTTTCATTAAGGTATTTTAATATCGAGTTAAATATCATCACATGCCCATCATTTCTAAATCTTACCCTTACCAGCATCCCAAACACACCTTTCTCTGTCTCCTCTCTGTATTTCTTTTCAATCAATAGTACAGCTACTCCGGCAATATCCCACCAAGCTCAGGGTCCTTCAGACAGTGTCAACTCTGTCACAGTTACCAACTCTTCTGAGTTTTGTCTTCATATATTTCCTTCCTTATACCATGTTCAGATTTTTCGCACAAAACAACAACAACAACAACAAAAAAAAAAAAACACTGACTAGTTTCTTCCTGCCTCCAGCCTTTAGTCCTTCCAATAGGACCCATCTGCTGCATTAGTTTGCCTCAAACACCACTTTAAACACTTAACCCCATTCTACCTGTGCTTGACCTTGAAGGACCTGTTCAAACACTTTTTCATGAGACCATCCATAATTTCTGCAACCATTTGGCTATTTTATAAGAAACCAGAAAGGAGATTACATTTATTGAGTTTCTACTTATGTTCATGGCCTGTGCCAAGTACAGTGCATGTATGATGGTATTTAACTTCACAATCTCATGAAGTAGGTGTTATTATTTCCCATTGTTAAAAATGGGTAAATAAAAACTCAAAGAAGTTTTGAGCCTAAGACCTTACCCAAAATCCTAAAGCCCCAAAACGAACATCATCGAAGTTCTCACAGCAATTTATCTATGAAATTACTTATGTTTCCTCTTTGCTCTGAGTAGGAAAGGAGAACACAAAACATGATCTCTTAGACTATTAAGAATGGATATAGATGCACTTTTCAAGCCCAAGCAGTATTTTGCTTTTGTTTTTTCATCATAATAAATAAAACATGGCTCATGAATGAACATGGGATAAGTAAACAGAAGAGAGATTTCTAAAATTTCAGCTTTACTTTCCCTTGTGGTTTTCACAATGATTTGTGGGTTAAGACTAAAAGACCATGGTTTCACAGAAAGTTAGAAAACAGTTTCCCTTCTGTTTAGGGGCTTACAGCATGCTGGCTTCCCCGAACAAGTGGAGCAGGAAGTTGCTTATTTGTAGATAACCTGGAGGTGTTGAAAGTTTTCCCACTCATAAAACATCTTCTCCTTTAGGCTGTCCACACCATTATACCTCTCACAGGACAAGAGACTCCCATTAAAATATAGACCCCAGGGCTGGAAGATATAAGTCCAAATCACTCAGGCCCTGGTTAGTTCAGTAGATGACTCAGTTACCTCATTATGGGAACAGAGTGTAGAACAAGTGGTTCTGAAGGCAGAAGGTCCAGGAAAGATCCAGATCCAGACTCTGGAGAAGAGGTATCAAATGGCATCTCAAGGAACAGGATAAGGGGTGTCAGGATGAAGAGTAATTTGGTCTCTCTCTGCAGAGGGGGAAGAAGCATGTCCCCTTGCTAATTTCACTTGCAATAAGACTTTACAGACGGAAGACAGTTACAGATAATTAATATTTAATCTAATTCAACCATCAATCATTAACGCCTTTAAAATGAACAGACAACTAGGCACAAATTCAGAAAGTAGCCAGTTTCACCTCCTTTTATTCCTATCTGTAGCTTAATATGTTTAAGAAAACCATTATTAACGAATAGGGACAAAGCAGTCTCCTGACCTGCAGAATTCACACTCTGAGGACACACACAAAAAGCAAGTGGTAGAATTTTATGGAAATAAATGTGCCTATGAGAATTCTTTGGGTTTTATCCAGCTTCAAAGTAACAAGGCTCAGATCATCTCTCACTACCCAGATTACAATATTCTTTGCTAAGAGTAGATAATCCACTCCAGAGGAAGCTTTAGTAGTAAAAGGATAAAGAGTAATTAAGAGACACGACTGCAGAATAATTAGAATTTCAAAGGGAGAGGATAACAAGTAAAAACTCACACTTGGACCTATTGGCACAGTGAACATGGCTGATAAAAACTTATGCATGGTACCTACTAATTCTTTGTTAAGTTTTTACTATAGCTTTCTAATTTCTTCCCATTTTCTGTTTTTTATTTTAAAGAAAAAGAGAGGGAGAGAATCAATTTTATTTATTTTTTTCATCTGGTTCTTGTTTTTCCGACACTTAATTGTGTATGTATGTGCTGCTGGGGTTCAAACCCAGGACCTCATGCATGCCAGGCAAGCACTGTAACTGCTGAGCCACTGCTCTAGCTGCTTCCCACTTCCTTTTAATCTCCTCCTTCATTTGCTATAATATAAAAATAAAATATATTTTTAGTTTATAACATTAAATAAAACATATTTGTTCTCTTTATTTAGTTACTCCTAAATTCTACCTTTCTTATTAATCTAGTTTAATTACAAAAGTAACACATGCTGTTGTATTTAGAAGACACAGAAAAGAAGATGAAAACATTACAATCACCTGAAGTCACATATGAATACTGGTGTATGTCCTTAGAGACTTTCTCTAGTATGTATGCACAAATTGTGTGTTCTCTCTCCCTCCCTCCCCCTAGTAGGGAACTGGCATCCTTTCAATGTTCCCAGTTAGGAATCAAGAGTCCATGCCAACCTCCACCAACAGATGGCGATAATGGTTGATAAGTTATTTAAGTTTAACACTGGTCATTTCAATTGCAAAATTCATTTAAGGTACATTTGCAGTGTTTTGTTACATCTGGAATATTTTATGAACATTATTAGACCTGAAAAGCAATGTGTATTAAAAACAACTGTAAGAAAGTGTACACTTGTAAACAGAAAAGGACACTTCACGTTTGGGAAAAGGCCAGATAGTGCTCATGCATAGAGGGTGATGGTTTTTGTTTTAACAGAAGTGCTTCCTGAAGGACAAAAAGGGACCCAGGCATTCCATGAGAGGCCAGTGAAAATGATGTTAATAAGTAAGGACGGATGGGAAATACTGGGGAGGGGGGAAGGAAAGCAAAAGCAGGACATCACAAAGCTGACAAACTAATGAGTTAATTCAGGGGGATAATCAAAAGGATGCCTTACACTTCAACAGCTCTTATTACATGCCAGGGATTGTTCTAAGTGATTTAGGTCCATATTTTACTCTTTTGAGTAGGTGGAGCATTATTCCCACCTTGTAGATGTGAAACTTAGGGGTAGAGTGAATCTACTCAAGGTTACATAGCTAATAAGTTGCAAAGATGCAAGGCAGGAAGTTTGCTTTGGAGTTTAAAGGCCATATGTATTGACAATTGGAGAAACTTTGGTCACCAACCATGGATTCAAACCAATTCCACTTTAAATACGCACACCTCCAAACAAGGAAAGGGCAGACTGTCACTGCTAATGTTGCTAAGACAGATGCTGATGATATTCAGAAAGGAATTACCTGCCTCAAGGCTTTCTGGATATATGGCCCTACTCTATCTTGGAATAAGATGTCCAACAGACCGTAAGGGTCAGGGAGGAGGGGGACACACCTGTCCTTAAAGCTTAAAAGGTATAATTCAGGATCTGTTTTGTGGGAATGAATTTGGGGACAAGCCAAAACTTCTTGTTACTTTGGAGTTGTTAGGGAAACTCCGTACGATCAGAGACTCACACCCAAACCCTCATGCACTCAGCTGATTGTGTTATACACTCAAGTTTTCTACCTCACCTTTTTTGCTACCTTTCCTTTTTTTTTCCTGGCACCTTTTTTTTTTCTGGCCTCTCTGGAAGAGGGTATTTCCTAACTTTGATTTAGCTCTTTTAACAGCATCTGGACATAGAAAGAAAAACAAAGAATAAATTACATCCCTTTAGCTAACGGAAAAGTTTGTTGGAACATAACACCTAAAATAAAATAGGAGAAGTGATTTACCCATGTCATTCTGACTCTTCACCACCCTGAATAATTCATTTGCTTATATTTCTTCTTTTTTGTTATAGGAAGTGGTAAGCATTTGAAGATGAGATATATAAGGCATGGGAAAATTTCAGATTATGCAATTCATTCTGAATTGATCTTATAAGACTTTACCTTTCTTGTCCTGACAATTTACATAAGTTTCTGTACGATAAGATTATTAAGACATAAGAATATTAAGAGCACAGATATATATATATATATATATATATATATATATATATATATAGATATATATATATATTTTAAAGAGAGGGAGAGAGGAGGAAAGAATCAATTTTATTTATTTTTTCATCTGGTTTTTGTTTTTCTAACAATGAGTTGTGTATGTGGCACTGGGGTTCAAACCTGGGTCCTCATGCATGCCAGGCAAGTGCGTTACTGTTGAACTACCACTCCAACCTCCAAACGATATTCCGTTTTTCCTCCCATTCATTTTTGAGGCTGAACTCTGAGATACTCACCCCTTCCTCTGTTCTATATAGCTGGGGACGCTTTGTGAATAAATGATTCCTAGTGCGTGTAGGGCAGGAAGCTACATCTTAGGCAGTGGAATTAAAGGAAGTGTATGCTTGGCAAGGAAAGCTACTGCAGATCTAAAGTCAGAAACAACTGAAAGCTTGGTGCTGAAGGTGAATGGATCCCAGGAAGATAAGTTCATCAAGAAAGCAGAGATACAATAATGGAATCAACTCACCAACACAGCATATAGTATGTTTTTCTTCATACAAGCCCTAGGAAAAATGTATAAGATGTCATACCTGCCACTGAAGGGACAATTCTTCAGGGAACGTAAGAAATTTTACTATTAAAAATTATCTTAGTACTGAAACAGAAATATGAAACTCTGCATGAAAGATAAACAAAGCGGGACATAAGCATGGAAGGAAAGTTGAGCTGAGCAAGAAAGACTTTGGGGAAAACAGAAATCCAGGTTGGCTATGGAGGGCAACAATGATCAGAAAAATGTGTCTTATGCAAACCTATGTGGGAGTAACAGACACTAGGTCTAAAGGGTCCTAAAGGGCCCCGAGTTCCAGGAAAATGAGAGAGGGAACAGAATGCGGCTGGAGATTTTGCAACTGTGGAATGAAATGATGAAAGCAAGATTTTAGTAAGATTAATGAAAATCTTATGCCCAGGATTAGCAAAGAGAGGTATCACATTTTATTTATTCTTCCTTTGCTCTTTGTACCCAAGCAATAACACACATATTCAAGAAATTAAAATGTAGGGATGAGAAGATCTTGGGAAAGAAGCAAAGTTTCTAAAGGACAGAGTAGATTTAAACACGGACTTCTCTTTTTTCTTTTTTTTAAAGAAAGAGAGGGACAGTGAGAGGGAGAGAGAGAAAGAGAGAATCAATTTTATTTAATTTTTTGTGTGGCTTTTGTTGCTCTGATACTTCATTACGTATGTGGTGCTGGGGTTCGAACCTGCATCTTCGCACATGCCAGGCAAGCACCAGAACCACTGAGCCACCACTCCAGCCCCTAAACAAGAACTGATATCTAAAAGAAATAATCCATGTTATCTAAGCTATGGAAAGCCAATGACTTGCTCTATGAATTCAGAAGGTGGAGAAAGAGAAGCACCAAATTCGCTTTTCTGAGATGTCCTGCAAGGACATTGATTCCAGCTCCAGTGACAGACCCTCAGGCTGGAGACTACAGGTGACTTAGCAGAAGCTCAAGACTGTCCTCATGTGGTATCACCTACGGCCAACCTTGCCACCTTAAAGCATGAAAGTTGATGGAGAATAAATATAAGCAGCTTTGGGAAAAAGTACTATATCACATTTTTTCAAGAGAAAATATATACATTTACATACCTGATTTTTCCATAACATTAAAATTTTAGGATAAACACATCCTCAGAGTATAAATGAAATTGGTCATTTGTTCCAGATTTTGGAACTAACAAATCTTTTCTCACTAAATTTAGAACCATTCCTGCTGATTTGTCTCAATGTCCTGTATGAAACAGGCAAATCTATTATGAATGCAGTTAAGAGTAACAACTGAGGCAGCTTCTTTCATGTATATCTTGAAAGAAAAAATTTACATAGAATGAACTTTAAAACTACTTCACTAAAAGTAGTCAAGATGCATTTTTTTGGCCATATTCTATGTAAAATATTTAGCTTCTCTTCTAAGTAAAAGGTACACCATAAAACATTAGACTTACTACACGAGTTTGCTATTATATTTTAGTATCAATTCTATTATGATCTGCAATCAACGTAAAGTAGCTCTGCACTATTTTATGGTCTTTTAAGAGCACATAGCACACCAAAGGTCATTTACATTATCTTATGACAACAATTTTACCACAAGTCACTGTACTGCAGTACTTAAGGATGCAGTCACTGAAGGCCAGACCTAAATTGGTGCTCCTAAGTACTAATATGTCAAAGGAAAATAACACACACTGAGAATGGAACCCAGGATTTTGCAAGTAAAATGTATATTATCTATCATAAAAATGAATCCCTAAATGTCCCAAACACTGATTAAATTCCAACTTTTAAAGCAAATACAATTTGATTATAGAAAGCAGTCTTTTATTTCTGAGTTGAATTTATGAATCAACAATTATTACTTCTTAAATTCTCTCCCCACCCCCACCAAAACCTATGATTCATTTCCTTGGCTTTGGTAATCTCACCCTTGTGTTTACAGAGCCCTTTATTCATAAAAAAGACACAGTTACAATGGAAAGACAACAAGGTTACAAACAAACCTGTCCACAAGTGGTACTATGACCAAATACTAGCTCTGAGATCTGGCGTAGTTGCCTGGTCTCAGCCTCATCATCTGTACTGGGATCCAATAACATCTGTCTCTAACGGTCAGCAGTTTTTGACACCTAACAGTAACTAATCAAAGTTATTCATTTTCTCCACTCTCTCCCTAAGTAAGAAAACGAGTTGAGACCACTCACCTGACTACGTTCTTACTGTAATGGCAACATGGCCCTATGATGGAAAATGTTTAGAGAAAGTAGACCCACTATTTTTTTTTTTAAGAGAGGGACTGTGAGATACAGAGAAAGAGAGAATTAATTTTATTAGTTTTTCATGCGGCTTTCGTTGCTCTGACACTTCATGGTATATGTGGTGCTGGAGTTCGAAACTGTGTCCTTGGAATGCCAGGCAAGTGCTGCAACTGCTGAGTCACCACTCAAGCCCTAGACTCACTATTTTTATTGTTACTTTTCATCATAGTTATTTGCATACTGTAGTCATTCAACACATACTGGCTGAATGTGTAAAATAAAAACGGGACTATAACTCCCTCCTCCCCCTGGGGAGTTTGAGAAGGGAAATACTACATTTTGCCTTGGAAAATGGACATGGCCTTGAATTTTATCACAATTTAGCTTTTAAAAATACAAGAGGGGAAATAAGATAATTTAGGAGTTTCACCTGGAATTAAAAATTAGGACCAGAAAAAAACCTGTAAAAGGTTTGGGGGAAATCCCAAAAAGACTTTCTGTTCTTAGATTGTTTTTAAAATATCTCTAAACTTGTGCTTTGTAAGAGAAATTAAAACTGGAAATCTTACACATAACATACCCTCCAAAGAACTGGGTCAAAGTTTGCAGAAATTGCATGCACACGCCAAAGCTGAAAAACATGCACATGACTGGCTTCATTCAGAACAAGAATGGCATGACAGAGAGTAAAAACTAAACACGCTTCTCTGAGGCAAAGCAGATTTCTAAACTATTAAAGCAGAGTGTGCAAAATTACCTGGAAATTTCTCTTGATTAAAAAAGGTAGGAGTCAAATCGGACATTTCTTGGACTGAACACTAACACTGGCTTTGATCCAAACTAGAGCACTGACGTATTGATTTCCAAATGCAGTCCATCCCTTTTTAAAGTAATAAATCCTGAATACGCCACGACCATGAAAAGTCAGGCTCAGAATAGACTGACAAGGAAAATGTTCTGTTTAGCTCACTTCACTTCTAAGAAATTTGGGAATATTATATAAATGTATCACTAGTAAAAGCCACATTTGGTCTGTTTAAGCAAGGGAATGTTAACTAACTGACCGGCAGGGCTGATGTCTCCAAGGTCACTTGTGACAACTGCTATGCTATGGCTCTAGGGGCAGATCTGATGGAGAAGGATAAATAAGGCTTCCATATTGATCTCCCACTGGTCTGCCTCTGAACCACACTGTCCTTAGATACTGCAGATAAAGCTGAGCAATCATTCCAAGGGCAAAGCAGTACAGCTCCAAAAATCTAGAATATTAAAACTTAAAATCAGAAAGGAATTATCTTTGTATGAAAGAACGAAGCTAAAGAGCACAGAAGCAAATGCTGTAAAATTGCTTTAGTATCAGTTTCACACAATTACCATATCCCAAGTGAAGGAAACTTGTCTCACTTTCACTATATAGCTTGAATTTGCTGAATTTTCCAGGAAGTATTATTTTAATTATACTTTGCAAATGAGGAGGCCATGGATAGAGATGGGGCTAAAAGTGCTTCTTATCTATAGGACCCAGTAAGAATTTTCCAAATCTTGTATAACTGGACAGGTGTGAAGAAGGGGGGGTTAAATGTCATTCAGACTCTTTCAAAGAATAAAAAAAAGTAGATTCTAGAAACTAGAGGTAGATAAAGCCAATGCTAATTGAAAGTAAAACTGGAACAGATTAGTAAAGAGTTGGTCAGAGAGACTTGTGAAAAGAACAAATAAACACAGTAGTCCTTAAGAGCAAGTCACACACATTAAACTTAGTTTCTACTTTGGGGGGTGGTGAGGAAGTAGGGCCTGGGAATGCTACATATTATTGCTTCACTTAAGCTAATAATAAAAACATAATTATTTGTTAATGGATTAGATGAAGAAATCTGAGAAGGCAAAATTTGGTTTGGATGAATTAGTTGAATAAGTTGAATAAGTGACTGAGCTCAAGATAGTTGGTCAGTTGTTACATGGAACAAAGCCCCTAGTGATGTACTTACTGCAGGGCTCTGTGGTTGGCCAATGCTATTAGAAAACATCTTAAACAATGATGTAATCAAGTAACTGGTGGCACACACGTCGAATATATACATGTCCCAAAGTTAGGGGACACAATGAATGTAAGACATGAGAATTAAAAGTCTGAAATTATTCCAACAGACTAGAATGAATACTTGACCATTACCAATACTTAACAGGGGATTATAGGGTCCAGCAGGGCAAAATCAACTGTATAAACTAAAAAAGAAAAAAAAAAAAGTCTTGGCCTGTTCACATAAAAATACTGAGTGTTACAATTAGGTACAAGTTCAAGTTCTCTGGATAATTAAAACTTTGGTTTCACTGAGACAAATATATGACCCTGATCATGAAATAAATAATGCTCTTGGTCTTTATGCTCATTCCCCAACATGCACTCTTACTGGTTGTAACCCCTCAAAAAGATGTGTTAAAATTCTAAATCCAAGGACCTGTGAATATAATCTTATTTGGAAATGGGGTCTCTGCAGATGTAATAAAGTTAAGACAAACCCCTTCAGGCAGGCCCTAATCCAATGAAAGTGGGAGATCTGAACCTAGAGACATGGGGAGGTGGCCATGTGGTGGCAGAGGCAGAGCTGGAGACATATAGATGCAAGTCTAGAACACCAACCACTGCTTGCAAATCACCAACACTAGGAAGAGAAAAGGGAACTTTCCCTTTGGTTTCAGAGGGAGCACAGCCTCCTGACACCTTAAGTTTGGACTTCCAGTCTCCAGAACTTGCAGCCAATGAATATATATGTTCTTTTAAGCAGCCCAGTTTGTGGTACATGGTTCTGGCAGCCCTTGCAAATGAACACAGTTCCAGCTTGCCTGGATACCCCCATACGGGTCTTTATAGCTGCCCTGACCCATGTTCATTTCCTCCTCTGCAAAGTGTCACTTCACCTGGGAAATTCGGTGTCATTCTGCAAGACTCAGTACAATGACACCCTCCAGCAGCAAGCCTCTCCTGACGTTCCCAGCTGGGCTAAGCTTCCTCTGTCTGTACTGTGCCCACGGCAGTGTGATGCAGCACCCAGCACAGCTGTCCCCCCCATCAGATGTGCATCCGTGGATTTTTTGTTGTCCTCTTTGGATGTTAGGTCTCAGTACAGTGGTGGACAATAATAAAATTAAAATCCAAAAGAAAGGGGAGGAAAAATGAAGAAATGCATACTGTTAGCTTGTTTACATTGAGTGCTCTCTACTCTCTGAACGCAATTATTCTAAATGTCTCCTTTAACCTAGTCTTTTGAACTCTTTCAAAAGAGATGAGCACCATAAACAAAGATCTAGAATTCATATCCTAGAGGATGGCATAGCTGAAGGCCTGTAGATGCTGCCAAGGGAAAGGACACTGACTGTGCAAAAGACCTTCCTCAATGAGAAAAAGGGGTGCAGAATTTGCTGCCAAAGAAGTTTTCAAGCAGAGCTAGATGACCACTGCTTTAGGGCAGTGCTTCACATCCTGACCTGGGAGGGAATGATCACCCACTGGAGATCAGTGGTAAACAGAAAAATAAGTTTAGTCACTCTGTCAAAACTTAGATTAATTCTGTATTGTGCATCTTTGACATTTTTCATATTAAATAGCCTTTCTCGTTATGAAAGGTGCTTGTGTCAGTCCATGTTCTTTCTGACAAAATAAAAAGTTAACTCAATATGGGATCCTGAACACTATTTTTGTTTAGCGTACTCATCCTTAAAATCCAAAAATGTGGAAAGCAATAGATGAAGGGTTGGTGGGTAAGGGGTAAGCAGCCCTACTTTGAGCAAAGGGCTGGACTGGATGATCAACAAGACTAAAGTCAACAAGAGTAAGTGTTGCAGGTACAGAATTACTGAAGAAAAGAATAAAAACAAAAATATTTTTTTAAAAAACATAAGTTGCTCAATTTATTTTAATTTCCAGTTATAAACTGAGACAAAACAGTCCAATAAAATTCTGTGAAACGATATGAATTGACCATGCCACAAACCAAGTCCAAATGAGAAAAAGCCCTGGCAAAAGGGAGAAGGCTTCTGGTGTCTCCTCCCTCTCTCTCCAGGACTCGGCTGAAGCGGGCATGCTATCAGCAATGGTGTCTCTGGTGCTCTTGTAACCATCCTGCTGAAGCAGCAGAATACGACCCCCAGCTCTCCTGACTTCCTGCTTCAGGGTTAGTTGACCTTGTATGCTTTAATAATCAAGGTGAAACGTGTCTTGAACATGAGTGCAGTGCTTTACAGACACCAAGAAAGACCCATCAGACCCTGAAAGAAGTGAATCCTCAAAAGAGAACTGAGATCCCAATAATACCAGAAAATCTCTGAAGACGTGGTGTTGAAAAATGCAGCCCGGAAGTTTCATTTACATAAATTTTATATCTATATCTATACACACATATGCGGACATATACACTTATCTAGCTATCATCTATCTATCGATATACTTCTTTTCAAGTTAAGTATAAAATACTTGCTACTTTAAATAGAAAGTATACCATCTCAACATTTAGATGGGATTTGATACACGTATGCAACCCAGAAGGAGGTGGATTCAGTCTTTGTAGACCCTATCCCAGGAGCTGCTGGATGATGATCAGGGTGGAGGCAGGAAGGGTAGGTGGGGTTTCCTTCAAATTGAGTTAAAAGCAGGGATATAACGTGATTATCTCTCCCTGTGCTCATTTGAAAAATATACTTTACATATAATCTGTATCATGATCCTAATATAAATTCCTTTTCCCTTGTAAGGAACATGGTATCTGTTTTAAAATGCATAAAATAAAAGATATATTCCTAAGTACAAATTAAGGACACTTTGTCACTATGTAACTGTTCAGAGTGCAATTTATCAAAATATGTGCTTTCTTTCACTTGGGTCCACCTCCACCAGGCCAGCCTGGGACCTTTCCACAGGCCAGTGCCTGTTCAAAACCACATCCAGAGGAAGGTGATAATTGCCCCCTTAACACCCTGGCCTGCACTGGGTTCACTAATTGGTCCAAGCCCTGCTTATTTCCTCTCACAAACACCTTAACTCAGAGAGAAGGCAGAGAATGGTCTTTAGCTGCAGCTTACTTCCTAGCCCTGACTCTTAGCCCTTCCCAGCTCAAGTTTCATTACAGAGGCAATAAGACAGGAGGGAAGGGCACGGTGGTGGGCAGAAATGAGCACTTTTAGGTTCATTAAATGAAAAATCAAATTTCCTTCTAGTTGCTGGGCATAAAACACAAGAGATGCTCAATCACGGAAGAATCAGAAGCAAGTTGTTATGGAAATTCAGGAGATAATAGCAGGCCAGTCTCTCTAAAACCAGCAAATACTGCAGAGAGAGGAAGCTATGTAACTCTTCAGCATGAATTCTAAATGTGAGCCTTAAGGAAATATGGACATAAAGTGCTTTCATTTTAAAGACAAGAAACCTTGCTGAGTGCATTGGTGCATTTCTGTAATCCCAGCTACTTGGGATGTTGAGCAGGAGGATTATGAGTTCAAGTGCCAGGCTTGCCAAATTAGCAGGACCCTCTCAAAAAGAAAAAAAAATTAAAATTAAAATAAAAAGGGCTGGAAATTTAGCTCAGTAGCAGAGTGCCCCTGGATTCAATTCCTAGAACCAACCACACACACACACACACACACACACACACACACACACAATCTGAGTGGTAGAGGACCAACTCCAACACCATGTATAATGAGTTGCACACATTTGTAAATCTGTTTTGACAATTACTTTGAAAATAAATACTTTTGTTCATTTCAATGAGGAAATCCTCCACAGTACTATTCATACAGTGTTCTCCCAGAGTACCTAGAGAATTCCATTTCTCTGACACAGCATTAAGGAGATTGTGTAGGAAAGAATAATAAAATCTGGTAATGGATTTTAGGCCCTCAACAAAACTATTTTTGAGTAAACAAATAAGCTCATGAATGAGGAATCTGTATCCTAATGAATTTATGATGAACATGTGAGCAGTTGGGGTAACGGCCAAGAGAAGCCATGACAAGTTCTACTTGACTTCTACGACAACTGTGAAAGCATTGTCACATTTGATGCTTCACAAGGGCTTTCACATGTGTACCTTGTCCTAGCTTGAGCTGCCTCAGCAGAGGAGGTACTATTAGTCCTTAGGATGTCAACTAAGGCTGAGGGGACCCATAACTCATCTCTGCACTGCCCTGCAGTGGAAAGAAACCAGAAAAGGAAACCAGGCTATTTGGAAGGGCCTTGGTAAAAAGCATGAGCCTGCGTCAGGTTCCTCCTGGAGCTTGTTGAGTAGCCTCTTAAGTGACAAAGAGTCTAAAGGAAACTGTTGGCTAAAAAGGAAAGAGACGGTTATTAGCGCCAAGGCGGGACCTGTCCCATGAAGTGCACAAAGATACAGTGCAGCAAGCCCTCTTCTTGAGGAGACGGAACGAAGCACTTCAACCTCAAATTTAGCCCTTTAGTTACACCACTCCCGGCTAAGTTTAAATCACAAGTTTTACATTTATACTAACATAAGCAGAGACTTGAGGTGATACAGGGAGGAGGGAGAACAATCCGAAATAATAGTCTCTGAGCTAAACACTCACTTAAAACGCAAACTAAGATTTATCCTGAAATGGAAAATAAAGATATTTATCCCCCCAAAAAAGGTCTAAAACTCTTTAACTTATCACATATCAAAAGTAATAAGGATTAAAATCTGTTTCAAGTAAACCCACAGAAGATGATGTATTCCAAATCTAAAGAATACAGTGTAAAGATATACATATCATGTATAACTATAATATGCTAATAAAAACATTTAAAAAGCAAAATACATATAGTGTATATGTACCAAACTCACCAGAGAGAGAGGGAAATGATTCCTGGAAAAAGGGGATGTGGCTAATCTAATCTATCACCTGAAAAGGGGAAAAGGGGATGCATATGACATCATTTTTGGAAAAATATTTTTAAATGTATTTATCTCATCACCAAACTAATGAACAAAGTTAAAAAAAAAAAAAAAACACAAGGATACAGCAATTTGCCGTACCACCAAACTATTCAGCATATGGAGCATCTGGGAGAGGAAGGTGCTACAATAATGTCAGGAGTACCCAATTCATCACTGTGGCCTGAGCTGCTCTTATTGTTACAACTACAGAGCAAACCCAGACATGACAATTACAGGACAGCAACCTCCTAGGAAACTGTTCAGTGGTTGTATGTGAAACATGCTAATGTGCTAGAGACAACAGAGACGATCAATTTCTTGACACAAACTCGTTCCAACTCCTGCTAAATAAAAAGAAGGAAAGCGAAAGCGTGTTCAGGGTTTCTTTTCATTTGTTATTCTCAAGTTCAGAAAACACGGAACAGATTTTCATAAACTCCTGGCTAATTGGACTTGCAATCCTGATGTAACTGTATCCCATGTAGCCATGCCAATTAAAAACTTCCCAGTTGAGAGGGACTCTTCTCCCCAGGATCTTCATTATGTTCTTCTAAAACTACATGTAACATTAACTTCATTTCCAGGGCACATCTATGGATTGGCTCCCATAAGAGTCACCCTGCCAGGTACCCCACACATTTTCAATTGTTTACTTCTTATCGTATTTATGGCTGACAAAGAGGACTAGACATTCATTAAAAATATAATTTGTAACGGTCATTCTATTTCTGCATGGACTGCAAACTAAATCAAACCTTTGTTCAACGTTAAACTGCCTTTCATTATTTGCTCTTGATATCTTATACTGATGGGCTCATGTCAAATATAAAATTTAGTCAATTCACCTTTTCTAATAGAGATTATGCACTGTTTAGTCAACTGGCAAAGATAACAATGACTATCAAAAAATGAAAGCAACTCCCAGGTTGGAGTGAAATTGGCAAAATAGGGACACACTTCTGGTAAGGGCAAAGAGGTCACACTCAGAGGGTCCTAGGAAAATTATTAAGAATGTGGAAAAAGACATTGCTGCAAAGATTATATAGAAAAATTATAAACAGTCTAAATACTAAGTAAACTGAAGAACAGCCACTGAATGGGAAAAAAAAGCATGTGACAAATGATAATGTGGGGTTCTTGTTTCAGTGGGAGACTACCTATGTCTCCAAGAAAGAGAGAGAACAGAACACTCTATCTTATGGGGTACGGGCTGTGTAGAAACTAAACACATCTCCCCTCTTCTAAAAATGTACATCATGGGCTGCAGCGGTGGCTCGGCGGTTACGGTGCTTGCCTAGCAAGTACGAGTACGTGGGTTCAAACCCCAGCACCACCTACACAACGAGGTCTTGGAGCAACGAAAGCCACATGAAAAACCAAAGGAAAATTTGTTCTCTCTCTCACTGTCCCTCTTAAAAAAAAAATACATCAATGCTGTCTACCAGGAACAGAATGTAAACCACAAATGTTATCCTCATATATAATTTAAAATTTTCTAGTAGCCACATTAATGGAAAGGAACAGATGAAATTAATTTTAACAATTTTGATTTAGCCCAATATATTCAGTATATTATCATTTTAGCATGTAATAAATATAAACTATCAATGGTGGTTTAACATTCTTCAACTACGCAGTTGAAAACTGGTGCGTATTTTACACTTCCAATACGTCTCTGTTTGAAACAGCCACATTTAAACACTCAACAGCCACACACAGCTGCTGGCTGCCTTGCTGTTTGTACAGTTCTAGACGTTTATGGGCTGTTGCCTCTTTTACAGTTTATTATTTTCCTTACCCTGGAAAAAGGTAGCTTGGCACTATGGAAGTACAGGGAAGGTGGCTGCTGACTACCACTCTAGGTCGTTTACAGTAGGTCCTTTAAAGTGGGCACAGACTAGGGCAATAATCCAACTTTTTCACTTCCGAAGTTATTTTTTTAACCTTGGGTCTATGGGAGATATTCGAAGTCTGTGGCTAATCTCTGGGAAGCAATGTCTGAACAGCAAGGTTGACTTGAAAAGTCCCAATAGTATTTTCCTATAACTTACTTGGTAAGATTCTGTGGTTACTCTCATACTGTAAGTTAAGTCTTGTGGCATGACCGAATGTCCCATAATTCCTTCCTCATCTTTCCCAACTCTTGGGGCTTAGAATTGAGCTTTAATCACATACTCTGAGTAGAAGGGACAGCATACATGACTGGAGATCACATGTCCAAATAGTACATTTCTATTTGATAAGCCCAATTTTAAGGGGAAAAAAGCGAGGGTGGGGAGCCACATATTTGCTTAGTATCTAAAAACAATGAACTCAATAAATCTGAAACTAATCTCCTTGCAGATCTAAGGGCTCCGCTTGTCTCAAATACCACATTATAACCATGTGGTACCATGTGATATGAGGGGAGCATCCAGGGCAGACAGGAGCTCTGAAGGCACCTATCTTACAAATTAGGTAGAGGTACCCTCTGACGAAGGAGGCAGTATGCAATACAGGACTTGGTGACTGGGTGTGAAATTGATTTCAGCTTCAGTCACAGGAATTCCTGGGCAGGTGACAACATCCCAAATTATATATAAGACCCCGGGAACAATATCCCAGTTGGCATACATCAGCAGACATGAGTGAAAAGCTTTGGAGAAAGCAGACAGAGCAATAAGTAGGTTATAGACTTTCTTCATTCACTCCTACAAAGAACACTGTCCTTATTAGATGAGCAAAATAGCGCAGCCCTCCTAGGGAAAAGTGAGGCAGAAAGTAATGAAAAAAAAAAAAAAGCCAACCTAGATTTTCAAAAAGTGAAACTATTGTTATATGTTAGAAATTAAAATTTCAGAACTACAGACTGTTCTTAATATAAATAAATATATCATGAATTTAATAAAAATGGTTTCCATAAATCTTTATAAGGTACATAATGAACGATTCCATTCCCGCAATGATAGTTGGAGCTTGTTAATCACACACAGTTTCATTCTTCACGACTGTGACTACAACAAAGGATACACTACTCAGTTTTATGTCCGACATGAAAATAGTACATTCGATTGTTAATTTAAAAGAAATGCACTATAACAGCTACTGAATCTGATGTTCCTTATACACTGGAAAAGCAGCCATCATTCATCTACCTACCTACCTTTTCCTCTCATGCATATTTTAATCATTTTAAAGATAAGAACTGTCTTCTGTCTTTTTGTGTTTTTTTGCCATCTATCCCAATGCCATCTGCACAACACGTGCTTATGATGGCTGAATTGATTTTCAGTTAAAAAGCATCAAACTGTGAAAAGCAAAGAAAAGCTGTGGTCCTAAGGCAGTGAGGGCACGGTGAATACAGAATGTCTCAGGACCACTGGACAGTCAGGGGGAAGGCAAAGAGAAACAGTGATTATTCCAAGTCTTGTTTGTGTCAGGCACCGTCCAGAAACGTTACCCACATCATCTCTCTCAATCCTCACAACAGGCGCTATGAGCCCTCACTTCACCAACCCAGAACTGAGGCCAGGAAGCAAAAATAACTGGTCCATCATCTTCCATCTCTACACAGGCAGTCAGGATCTGACCAGACGTTTCCCGTTTCAAATCTGATCTTTCCACAACCCTTGGCCTAGGTGGTGAGGTGGTTAAAGGAAAAGCAATGCCCACTTATAGACCAGAGCAAACTTCTGCTCTAAGTCGCCTGTACAGATGGTCCCATTTCCCCCTTCCCTGACATCTCATCAGTTCCACCACAACAGGTTTATTTTCATTATGAATAAAATTATAGTCTTAGCACAAATTCTAAATTGATGACTAAATTATTGTAATAATGCTCAGCATAAAATTCCAGCTCTTATACTTTGAACTCTTATTCCTTTGAAGTTTATGGTAACAATGATTTGGTTACTGGTTTTTCCTGTGTTTCTGATGTAGCAGCAAACAGATATCAAAGCTATGTTGATGCTCCAAAATCATCTGTGGTGATCTAAAAGTTCTTAGAATAGCATTTGTAAATTAATTTTTGCCATAATTTCCGGATCTGAAACTTAACGGTATTTTCTTACACAGAGAAGATATCTTAAAAAAAAAGATTCTTAGTGAAGATTCCAAATCAGCAAAATGAATGTATGTATAAACCCAGTTTTGCCAAATATCTATAAATACATGTGTATGAAATGTGTGGTTTATTATTTTATTATTTTTAAGAGAGAGAGAGACAATTTATTTAGTTTTTCATCAAGCCTTTGTTTTTCCAACACTTAATCGTGTATGTGTTGTTGGGGTTTAAATCTAGGTTCCTCATGCTTGCCAGGCAAGTGCTTCAACCACTGAGCCCACTCCAGCCCTGAGAAGAACAGTTTAAAAAGCCATATATATATGTTCATATATTTTTATATATACATGTATGTTGTCATATATTTATATATATATATGTATATATATATATATACACATACACACAACAGCCTTTGTGATTCAAGTAAACTTCAATATAGTTAGCAAAAGACTAGGTTTTCGTTTACAGACTTTCTTCTTCTCATGCAGAAATATGTTATTAAGACATTTATTTTATTCTAGCATTAGTGATGTTTGGATCATCATTAGTGTTCACCAAATGGGCACCATATTCAGATTACTCTATAACTCTATACCCCTGGCTTCTGAAGCCCCCAATGTCCAGCTTCTGATATCTCAATCATTCTCACCCCTACACATACACACGTAAAAATTTTGTGTTCTGCCCCATAGGTCTTAATGAATCGGCTTAGGCTGACCAAATATATTTTAGGTATCAACTGATAAATTGTTGAGATCAGGGTTCATTAGCAATGGGATTACTTTTGATTTTTAGCTTCTTTGTGCTTTTCCAATATATTTTTTATGAGCATATACTGCTTTTGAAAGAAAAGATTAAAACATGCTACTTCCTTTGCTCCAATTCCCTAACAGATCAATGCAATTTAGACTACCTGTCAAAATAATTTAAAAGAGCCAGATGAAAACTCATTCTAATTCCATTAAATCCCACTGACAGTTTTTAAAAGGGACACTTTTGAGTTCGTGTTCTTAAGGCGAACATGAAACTCCGTAAGGCAATAGAAGGAGAATTTCTCAAAACACACTCCTGGAGGTGGGTGGTGGTGGTGAACACTGGGCTTTCTGTTCCATAGGAGTCATCCAGTAACAGCAGAAACACACCAGCTGACCTCAGGGGACACAGGGAAAAGGAACAAAGGAAGGAGCCCTCTTAGGAACCAGAGGTACAAACTACAGGAAGCTTGTGAGTGTGTGTGAGGAGTCGGTAACACTTAGACTATATTTGAAAGAGGTGCAACTGACCAAGAAATACAGGTAAATTTTTCTGGCATATAATTATAAAAGACATGCCAACTGTAACCGATATCCAGAAAAAACAAAACAAAACAAATAAACAACAAAAAACTCAAAGTCCTACCTTTTAAGTCAGAGCTAAATAAATTTATGGTATGTGTTCATTTCTTAAGGAAAAGGTGAACAGTCCAATTGGATCTTTTAGAAAACTGGGATATTCATAGATATGTTGGTAAACACACAGGATTTTTTTTTTTTAAAGTTCACTATTGTAAAACACACGTAAGTCTTAGAGGAGTGATTAATACCTTGACATGGACTTCAGTAGCCAACTATTAAATAGGGCATCTTACCCAAATTAATGATTCTTAATCCAGTAAGCACATTTTCATAATCTACCCTCATTCTACCATTTCTTCCTTTAATGAAATGTTCTCTTTTATCTTAGATTACAAAATTATTCATACAAAATTGGAAAGTTGCCAGTTTGCTTAAGAATTTTTGGGAGATGGATAACTAACAATTTCTACCAGAATTCTGGATATAAAAATATCAATGTTTTCATTTAATAATACAGCATAAAATTTTTCATGTCATTAAATATTTTTCAAAAATGTGAAATAACTATAACATGTTTTAATGGACACTCTGTAAATTCATTAATTATTCTTAAATGTTTAGATTGTTTCTAATTTCACAGTATTATAAATGGTGCTGTGATAAACACCTTTTACTGGTACTTGAGTCCCATAGATACTTTCCTTCTGCCCAGCCCCCAGAGGAGGCTGGTGCCTCCGTTCTGACATTGACGTTTATTTCTTGGCCTACTATCTGGGGCAGAAAGTCTTCCTTTTGGCACTCTGAATGGCCAAGGAAATCCCTTCTTTACTGTAGGGTGGGTAGAGTTAGAACTGAACAGACCAATCATAAATCTAGTTATACTGCCACAAGAAAAGACACATTAATTGAACAGCACTGGAGGACATTTTCCCTGTTTTTGGTGACACCCAGAAACGGATATTCCTAAACCTGGAGAGGTCAGAGTATTTGAGCGACACTACCACCAGTTTCCTGTTTTAAATTAAACCAGCAAGGTATGCTAAAATGTCTGTATAGTTTTATCCCAGAGTTCAAACTGCACATTAAATATTTGTGTGGATAAATGAATGTAACAAAGATCTAAAGTTTAATTTTTATCACCTATCTAGTTATGTTTTCAAAAATGTATAAATTAAAACATTTAATTTGGTCTATTAATGATACTGAAAAAAAAAACAATAAAAAACTTAGTTTTCAAAAGAAACTTTCCATAAACCTGGTGAGACAATTCTTAATCCATGTGTTTTAGCCAGCCATGTGTTTTTTCTCATTCCACAATCTTAAAGTTTTACCTTAAGACCTAGTGAAATTGCCTGTGAAATCAACCTATAATTACTTATTTTCTAAAGGGCTAATAATTAAGACGTCCTGAATTCTGAGTTGTTTTATTACTATCACTTATAGAAATTTATCTTAAATGTCTGATCCTTTCTCCTCAAAGAGAATGGCTTCTATTAATGTTTGGTATAGTGTCAGGAAACTTTAGGGGGCAAAATCATCTTCTGAGAGACATGTTCCTATATATGTTTTAAACATCTAAATAATCAACAGACATGACTAGCAAAGCTTACAGTAACAGAAGGTGCAAAATATGTAATGCAAAGTAAGAAAACCCAACAAAAGAGGCTAGGTTTTAAAGCCATCATATTCATCTATTTTGGCTCTATTCATAGTGCCATTTGACTATTCATTTACTTGTTCCGTCAAGTCTCTTAAGATGATTAGATCAGCACTGCAGCAGAAATAGAGCATACTCTTACAGGTCAGATGGACACTTGCTTCACTCTGAAGCATCCACTTCATTTGCTCATACTGCAGTCTTTTAAGAGACTTATCAAGTTAGCATTACAGAAGAGAAAGTCAATACTTTTTTTTTGTAAGAAAAATCTTACAATGTCATCACTCTGGTGCAACCTAAAATATTATAGGTTATATTATATATACATACATTATATATATACACAGATACATACACACGCATGTATGTAATATTAGGATAGTCACAAACACGCAAGAATAAGGGATCTTATAAGCCGTAATGTCAAGAAACCCAACTCAGAAATTTACTAATGGATCCCAGGCAATACTGTCATTAGAGAGCACATTAGGAAGAAGGCTATTGCCAGCTGGATTAACTATATCAAATTATATCCAAGGAGAGGAAAAACATAGTTCTTACAGGGTTAGGAAGTCCTTCTTTTCACAGAATCATATTTCTGCCTCTAAGTTTTTCTTATCAAATATCTAAAGCTGTTGTGTCCATTACTTATGCTTTCAAAAATGGCTGTTGTGCATTTCAAATTCTCTTTGAATGTAATGAATTAGGAAAAAAAAGTTGAATATACATTAAAATGACTAACTTTCATTAGCACTGGAACACATTTTGCTAACTTACAGTTGCAAAATGACAGCCATGGCTTTGTCTTAGGTCTGCAAATAGAAATGGAACAAGTTTAGTGGGTCTCCTGTTTTGATATTAAGCCTATCGGATTACTGGTTCTAATTAAGACCATGTTACCAGCTACCACACAGTTATTAATGTGCATTATTGCCATTATAGGAAGTTCTGAGCGCTGCAGTAAGTCACCTGGAGTAAAATTTAATTATCAACCAGGGAAAATGGGAGTGAGGATGACATAAAATGGATTCCTGTGAGGCATCTGTAGTATTTTACAATATTTGCTTTGCCATTAGGAGAATAATTACAACAAAATCCTTTTTAAAATCTAAAAATAATTCATCCAGAAAGCAAGACTACAATATACCTTCTCATGTGTTACTAATTCAACAAATTATATAGTATATTTTTCAGAGATTAAGAATAGGAACTACAAGAATTAAAACCAAAAATCAATGAGTGAGACACCATTGCTCAGCTAAAGATTTATTCAAGAGTATCAAGAGAGAATCTACAGAATGGGAGAAAATCATTTCATGCTACGCCTCTGACAGGAGATTAATATCCAGAATATACAAACAACTCAAAAAACTGAACACCCGAACCACAAAGAATCCAATCAATAAATGGGCTAGGGAGCTAAACAGAAGCTTCTCAACAAAGGAAGTTCAGAAAGCCAAAAAACATGAGAAAATGTTCTACATCACTAGCAATCAGAGAAATGCAAATCAAAACTTCACTTAGATTCCACCTCACTCCAGTCAGAGTGGCAAAAATGAAGAATACGAACAATAACAGTTGCTGGAAGGGCTGCTGGGAGAAAGGAACACTAACACACTGCTGATGGGTCTGCAAACTGGTACAGCCACTCTGGAAAGCAATGTGAAGACTCCTTAAAAGATCAGAGTTGGAACCACCTTATGACCCAGTTATCCCACTCCTGGGTATTTTCCCAAAAGAGCTAGAATCGGCACACTACAGAGACACAGCTACATCAATGTTTATAGCAGCTCAGTTTATAATAGCTAAACTATGGAACCAACTTAGGTGCCCCTCGCTGGATGGATTCATAAATTGTGGTCTACATACACAATAGAGTTCTACTCCACTATTAGAACAATATCATGCCTTTTGTAGCAAAATGGATGGAAATGGGAAAAAATTATGCTGAGCGAAATATCCCAAACTCAGAGACTTAAGGGCCAAATGTTTTCTCTCATATATGGAAGCTAGTGTAAAACCTAGGACAGGATGACAGTCAGCTGAGTTTAAATAATAAACTCACCACAGTTGAAACACCACATAAGCGGGGTGAACCATACCTAGCAAGGGCAGGGGGAGAAGGAAAAGAGGAAGGGATAAGGGGGGCTTTCAATACAACAGGGAATACTCAACTCCTATTAGAAGCCTAGCTATATACAGACAGGCAGAGAACCTCAGAAATGTCAACGATCATTATACATGTATATGTTCATTTCAAACTATAGTATGGTGGAATTACAGACAAGACATGAGTTCGGGGAATGGATGAAAGGGGGTAGATCCTGGTCTAGGACTGACCTCATTATAATCTCACTATGTCAATATCCATGTATGCATGATCATGTGACAACAATTCCCTCCAATATGTAAGTCTATGTTGAACTAATAATAAAGAATTAAAAAAAAACCTATGTGGAAAAAAAATAGGAGCTATATGAAACTGAACTTGTTGACTAAAGTTAGACTAACATAAAGCAATACTGTAGGACCTGCCAATACGTTTCAACACTACCTGTGGGGGCTGGAGTGGTGGCTAAGTGGTTCCGGCACTTGCCTGGCATGTGCGAGGATGCAGGTTCAAACCCCAGCACCATGTACACAACAAAGTGTCAGAGCAACCAAAGCCACATGAAAACTAAAGAAAAAATTGATTAAAAAAAAAACAAAACCCAAACTTACCTGTGTTTCCTATCTTACCCTCTCCTGGCCAAATGTTCATTTATATCTTTTGAAGCTACTATTAGTTAATTTTTATTGGTGCAAGATTAAAGATATGAAAAGTAATTAATTAGCAATCTGAATAACTTGAAACTATAGAAACAATTGTTGCTATCTGAATATTTTCCTTCTTTATACCTTAAAATTATATATTTCAAAATGTCAATACATCAATGAAATTAACCCATTTCTGATATTCCAATTTCAAAACTACCAATTATCTCACTTAGTTCTCTCAATAGCCAGTAAAGTAGGTAAAAGAGGTAACTTTTAAGCAGCAACTCTCACTAAGATTCTCTAGGAAATGGAATCTAAGACTAGGCACTTATTCAGGCAAAAGGTGGATAGAAACATTTTTGCGCTCCTTTCCACACCTATGATGTCCTGCCTGCCTTAATCTATGACTCTAACATAGAGAAACACAGTTGTTTTCTATGAAGATCCAAACGATTCAAAAGGAGATCAAATTTTTAATTTTTGATTAGTATAATAAAGCAGCAAAATATTTCTCAACTATATAATTTCACAACAAATTTCTGAGTACCTACTCTGTATTAGCATTCTGTCTAGATGCCAGATTTGACACGAGGACAGAAAAGAAATCTCAGTATTACAAGTGGGTGTCAGATGCAGTGGGCTACAGGGGCCTCTGTTTGTTGAGCTTAATACCATCCCATCATTCTGCACGGTTCCTGACTCATAGCAAGTGCTTGTTATGGTTCATATAGGAGGTGTCCCCTCGAAAGCTCATGCATGCATCCATGCAGAAAGGTTCAGAAGTGAACTGATTAGATTATGAGAGCTGTGACCTAACCTATGGATTGAAACATTTGGTAGATCAATAATTTGAATGGATTTTTGGGTAGTAACTGTAGGCAGGTAGGATGTGCCTGGAAGAAGTAGATCATTGGGATTGTGCCCCTGGGGATTATACTTTGTCCCTAGCTCCCCTTTCTCTCTGCTTCTTTGCTGTCATAAACTGAGCAGTTTCCTCTGCCATGATATTCTGCCTCATGTGTATGGCACTGAGCAAAGGAATCAGCATACCATAGACTGAACCTGTGAAACCACGAGCCCAAAATACACTTTTCTGCCTCTAAGTTTTTCTTATCAAATAACTAAACCTAGTATACAATGACTCCTCAGATTAGATATGTGGTATGTCATCAGTTTTAAACGTAAAATGACTTTTACAACACTAATAGAAACTTCCAGCTCATTCTTAGTGTCTATGTGGCAGCCAGGTTACACATAACAGCTAAAAGTAACCTAAAAATAATAGTATTCTGTCCCTATTTTACCAAAATGGAAACACAGTCTCAGGCAAATTTGCCTAAAGTTATGTAGTAGACTGAAAGTTGAACCCTTTTTCTTTGTATTGCAAAACTCACAATATTAAGTTGATTTTATGTAGGATATTTGGATCCCGAAGACTAGAAGACAGAAAAATAACACAACAGCTCAGAAAAAAGAGCTACACCAGACATTTTCACACCAGAAATTATCAGTTTATAGAGGGCAACTGGAAAAATAGGACAGGGAGGTAAGGGCAGGTTATCAGCGTTTAAAGGCAGAAGGAGTTAGTCCACAGAGCAGAGGCTGGTAGCGGCTCAGGGATACAGTTCTTCCGGGGAAGCGAAACCACCCAATCCTGAGATAGTTAGGAGACCTGCAGTAGTGGTAAGAAACACATATTCCATGAAATATACAGATACATAATAATTTCTATTTTAGCGAGGAAGAAACTGAAATATTTGTTGCATTTCTATGGGCTGATTTCTACCCCAACGTCTGTTAGTAACTAGTAGGTCCAAGACTTGAGATCAGGTCTTCTGCATCTAAACTGACACCAAATCACATGCTTTCTTTTACTTATTCTTGGAGAAAACAGTTCACTTAAATTATATCCGTATTAAGCTGGGAGTAGTGGCTACACCTTTGATACCAGTGGCTCTGCAGGCTGAGACAGGAGGATCACAAGTTTTTAGCAAGACAGTCTCAAAATAAAAAAATAAATAAATAAAAGGGCTGGGGATGTGTCTCTGTGATTAAGCCCCACTGGGTTCAATTCCAAAAACAGAACAAAACAAACAAACAAACAAAAAAACCCTCCCTTTAAAAACAAGAGCAGTCTTCCCTTGGGTGGGCAGAATGGGGACTTAGGATAGCTTATTAAAGAAACATATTGTAGTTGCTAAAATACAAAGTTAAAAAAAATATATCAATGGCACCCTCCTTGGGGGCACATGCCTATGAACTCCAGCTCTTGGGAGGCTGAAGCAGGAGGATTGCAAGTTCAAGATGATTATGGGCAACTTAGTGAGATCTTGTCTGAAAATAAAATTTTAAAAGGGCTAAGGATGTAGCTCAGTGATAGAGTGCTTATCTGGCATGCAGGAGGCCATGGATTCAACCCCCAGCATGATTTTTAAAAAGATATGGCAAGGATTACAGGACTCAAGGGCAAAAATGAGGTGGGAAAGAAGTGGCTTTGACAGAGGTCAATTGTTCCAAGTGCCCAACTTCTCAGCAGTGGTTAAGTCTGGAAGACTTGTCTAATGACCATCAAGTGACACTAGGCCAACATAGCAAAGGGCCTAGAGATGATCTTCCCCAAGCACAGTTCAAAAACTGATTCTAACAATGACTCTGAAATCCAAGTGTAATCTGAATCATAACAAAATTTATTTCAAAGTATCCTATTATTTTTAAAACTGACATTCATAAAATCTATAGGGTAAACATTCTACAATTGGAAAATCTGATTGATTAGTATAATCTAGTTTTTTTATGGCACTAGAAGACAGCCCAGTTACTGATCACTTGGGCTTATTAAAGTTTTATGCAAGGATATCTAATATCAAAAGATCCCAAATAAGCAAGGTTCCAGGTCCCTAGAAGGAAGCAGAGTAACTTTATTCTCTCCTTTCTTGGACCACAGAGCTGGAAGGAACTGCCAGGAGTTTCAAATAGCTTTCATCCTGCAGGCCAACTCTGATGAGTTACAGTGGTAGAGTTGTGTAGAGGAGGATTCTGATGCCCAGCAGGAAAAAGTGTTCTCATCTATTTATTAACAATTCTGCCAAAGATGAAAAAATGAGGCACTTATTGTTCATTCCTGATCTTTGGTTCAATTTTCTGATGTCACCAATGAAGAGCTGGTGCCTTAAAAGGGCTTGTTATTTATTTATCATTCCTTAATAGGTTTATTGGTAACTTTCCTTACTATAAAAATTGTATATATTTCTGCCTTGTCCCAATTTTTTCCATCTATAAAAATAAATACATGGAAAAAAATGGGACAAGGCAGAAATATATGTATCATGGGGAAGTATAAAACTGGTTCTTGTAACAAATTCTAAAGCCTTCATTTTTACCATAGCCTGTCCAACCACTGAACAATCATAATCACTGACACATTAGTTGACCATTGGGGACAAACAGACACAAAGACAGAGAGAGGACTGGTTGACTTCAAAAAGAGATTCTAAGTGTTGCCATCAAGGTATCAAGGCCTCTGTAATTTGGTATTTGGGCTCATACTCCAGGCTTCCTTTATATCACATAAGGAGGCACCTCACTAAAAAATATTTACTGGTATTTGCTTACAGTAAATAAGCAAAAATCAGCAAACAACACAGTATGTTAGAGGGGGCTACTCAGAGAAGTAGTAGAAGGAAAGGGGGACTGAGTTTGAGACTGGCAACATTAAGTGGAGGCAGATTTCAGCTTTTTAAAGGGTAGCCAAGGTAGATTTGCTGGGAAGGTGACACTGGAACAGTCTTGGAGGACATGAGGAAGTGAGGGGGTGTGCAAGTAGAGAGGAAAAACCAAGGCAAGGACTGGAAGGCAGAAGCAGGCTGAAGGGGGTTTAAGGAACACCAAAGAGTCCACCATGGCTGGTGTGAAGTGGTTGTGTGTGTATGTGTGTGTGTGTGAGGGGCTAAGGTTAGAAAAATTATGGAGACAGGAGGCAGATATGATAGGGCTTATAGTGATCCTAAGACTTGTGAAAGTCTTAGTGGAAAAAAGGTGAGAAGCCAACTGGGGCCAGTAAGCGAGAATTCCTGAGTCCACCCGTATTTGGAAACAGGGCTACCTGAACATTTGTGCAGATGTTGGCAGCAGCAGGGTGCAGATTTTAGGCACATGTCCAGAGATGTTATCTTTATGGCTTATCTTGGTCCATAACATGAAAGCACTCTGCAATCATTTCTGTGTGGTGGCAGCATGCCTGAGACGCTACCACAGGGAAGGTTTGTAAAGCAGTAGCAATCACGTGGAGAATGGAGGGTTGCTAATTTACTGCAGTACAAGATATTTTATGAAGTGTCACCTCCTAATTTTTCTTCAATGTAGTTTTCATTCATTGCTACTGAATTCCTTGTTAATAAGTTGCTAATAAATTTACTCCTTTATTCAATTTTCTTCAATTCTGTCCTGGACATTGGTTAGTTAGTAGGGAAGGAGATCTCCAGGTCTAAAATCATAAAACCTACACCCTAAGACTGAAGTGCAATTGAACCTTATGAAGTAAAAACAATCCTGAAAAACTCATAACTGTCTCTGCAGGCCAGTAAAGGCTGGCGCTGTTAAAACATATCCAAACAATCTGGCACAGTGGTGCATGACTGTAATCCCAAAGACTCCAGAGGCAGAGGCAGGAGGATCTCAAATTCAAAGCCAGTGTCAACAGTGTAGGCCCTAAGCAACTTAGTGAGACCCTGTGTCAAAATAAAAAATAAAAAGGGCTGGGGATGTTGGTTCAGTGGTTAAGTAACCCTGGATTCAATCCCTGCTACAAAAAGAAAACAAAGCCAAACCACACCCACACAACGGCAAACTAGGGGGAGAGGAGGAGAGGAGACTCATAACAACTCTGCAGGATGGACTGTCCAGAAGGAGAAAGTCCCTGCGGGCTCCAGGCTGGGAGTTTATCAAGAAATTTATCAGGAACTTATGGTAGACATAAAAGAAAACAGACACATAGCCCACATGTGGTTTGTAAACTAGAAACAACAATTCTAAATTGTGAGTTAAGTAACCGAAACACAGGTGAAACAAATTTCTGTAACTAAAACAAAGATCCTGGCCAGCTGCTGAGTGGTTTTTCTTTCTTGCTTTCTTTTTTCTTTTTCTTCTCTGTCTTCAAATATTAAGAAGATGGGAAATTAATTCAAGGCCAAAGTGAGTTCCGAATGAGAATGGATATAAGAAAATCACAAAGAAACATCCTCCTTTCACCAGAGAGAGTTGCTAGAAACCATCATTTTGAGTTTTTATTTTAATGTCTATTGACAATCTAGGAAACTGTTGCTTATTCCCTAAGAGAATGGATCAGATTTTTCCTTTCCAACAGAAAGGCCATTATATGTCCAAAATATCCGCAAGCCCAAGGGAACCACTTCCATAGGAATAGTGCTTACAAAAGATAAAGACCAAGCAATGTTCTTTCTACCATGATTTTTAAGAGGGGTGGTCAAATACAGAGTGTGAGAAATATTTATTCACACCTCTTCTGCCCAAAATTTGAGACTGCCTGCAAAAACACAAGCAACACCATGAGGCAGAAAAAGATACAGAGTTCAAGGTGTAGGGAAAATAAACCCAAAAGTAGAGTTATTCTATGGACATATGAACCAGAAAAGTGATTCTGCAGAAGTTCCAGCTCTGGATGCAAAGTCAACTTGGAATTTCCCAGTAGTCAAAAAAAGAATGAAATATAATCATGAAACTTAGTGTTCATTAAAGTACAACCCTGAGTCCCAGGGAAGTTCTGTTTTCTGCAGCTCTAAGTTTGAAAAGAGCTTCCGCTGGGAGGTGTTCCTAAGAGCCATACCTTATATGCAATGCCCAGTCAAATGAGCATCTGGGTTCTAGTACTTGGAATTCTAGAGATGCAGACACTATGGAGTTAATGTGCCAGGCTCTCTGGTAGAGCTGCTGTATCCAAGGATAAAATCCACCCTCCAATGACTGTCCAATTAGGCTCGGAACAGGTGCTTTAGGGCTTCCATTAATTTTCCATATGCATTTTACCACTCAGACTTTAAGTACAAAAATAGATAATAGGAAACACAGGTAAATGTAGAGCACAACAAATGTTAGCCTGTTGATGACCACATCTATATTATGTTGCTTCATCTGAGGACTCTGGACAAACGTGTTCCTATAAATGAGTCACTGGTTAGTAAAGTTCTAACTCTGTGTTGATGTTCTTTGGGAAATTCAAGTCTGCATATGTTCATGAATATAAAACTGTATGAATGACTTACACAGACATCACACACAAATGCCAGGCCAGGAGCAGGTGCAACTGGTTGGCACACACCCTCAACCAGCACCTGAAAGTGAGCTGCATAGTAGTAAACCACCTACCTCGTTGAATCATGACACACTGACGTCACTGCCTAGTTCTAAGTTTTCAGTGCTCCTGGTCTGACTTTCATCTCTATCATGAGGCATGCAAATAGGTACTAGGAATTCAATGTTTGAAACAAAACATTCTGGTTATTTCAGCTTCTAGATCAGGTTACTTCAAGAGTATACTAAAAGAAAACGAGCTGTTAATAACTGTTAATTTTGCATCTGCTTATGGATGTCAAAAAGAACTTCCCAAATGCTGCACAATTAAAATGAAGTACAGAAGTAAGTCAGACATATTAAAGTAGATGTGATCGATATTGTGCTGCAACTGTCATCCAGGAGCTCTGTCTCAAAATTTTGAGTTCAACAAAATGGCCTCACTGATTAATTTTATAAATTAGTTGTAAATTTAGTTAGTACCTGTAAAATACAATAAAACTACTGCACTTTTAAACATCTGTATATGTAGTTTCAATATTTCATTCATTACAGGGATTTTCTACTTAAAACACTGTGCTAGGGTAGTTCTGTTCCATGTGCGAGGGGCTGTTGATCCCATCAGTCCCTAGAGACCAGGAGGTGCTGCCACCTCCAGCAGTGAGCAGCCTCATGCACCATGGTAATCCAATATAATCTAATAATACACAACACCAATATTGTGTAATGCAAACAGTATCTTTTTCTCTGTGTACCTCGACAAAATTGGGAAGGTCCCCAAGGAATGATGGGACTCTCAATGCTCTTATTAAAGGCCTGGGGTAAGAAATCAGATTGAGATTTCTTACCCCAGCTTTTAATAAGAGCTGGACAGTGGAGAGGCTAAAGTGTAGACACTTCATACTCATGATCAAGGGCGGAGGTTACATTTACTCCTGAAAGGTACAGAGGTGAATCAAGACAGGTGGGTGTTTCAGGAGACAGGGCGTCTATTCCAGAGCTGCCACTTTCTAATTTTGTGACTCTGAGAAGGTCATTTAACCCTCTCTGAACTTCAGCATTCTCAATTATAACACAAAAGGACTCAAACTTAATAAGCTCTTACTGGGACTGAATATCACAATCACCTGGGAAGCTTTTAAAAATACATAACTACTGGGATAACATGAATACATGCAAGGAAATGTTTGCAGCAATTCACACTGACCTGTCTAGTCCCTACAAGAACCCTGTGCTGCAGACACTATCATTACCCTGGCTTTAAGGGTGGGGAGAATAGAGCACCAGAGAGGCTGGGAAATTTGCTCAAGTAGGTGAAGAGCCGGGTCGAGGGCTCCAACCTGTGTTCTCCAGTACCACCGCGTGTTATACTGCCTCTCACTACGTGTTTCTCAGCGTTCTGAATCAGAACCCACACAAGGGGCTAGGCATGCAAGTTTAATCCTGGTGAGTACGCCTCACCAACAGCCACTTGACTAGAAGAGATGTAGAGGTTTAGAATTCATCACAGAGATGAAAAAATAACAAACTTTAATAAATGCTCAAACTGTTTTGACAAAAAAAGAGACAAAATTAATAAGTATGGCTTTTAACAACTAATTGCATGGTATCAAACTTAGACTAAAACTAATGAATAAAGGGATGGGGGGGTAAATTTAACAAAACAGTCCTTCCTCAGTATCAGTGGGATCTCAAGTTCCTTATATAAAATGGCAGAGTATCTGCCAACAACCAATGACCACCCTCCTGTATACTTTAAGTCATCTTGACTTAAAATACCTAATACGATGTACATGTTAAATACTTAGTTTTTTTCCTCTGTTGTTTAGGGAATAATGACAGAAAAAAGTCAGTCCATTTTCTGGTACAGATGGGAAATTTTTCTTCAAATATTTTCAATCTGCTGTTGGTTGAATCTACAGATGTGGAGCCTGCAGATACGGAGGGCTGACTATATTACCCGTCAAGGTCTACACAGCCATTGATGTAGACTGAGTATTAGAACAAAAGCTATGCTTTATATTAAGGGATAGTGACTATAATTTCACAATTTGTGGCCTTGATTTGGAGGAGTAGATAAAACATTCTGGAAAATTTTTCAACAAAGATCAGGGTTCCTGTCCAAATGGGTTAACAGGACCAATTTGTCTCTAGGACCATAAGTGACTACACCTCTTTGGTCCATCTTTTAAGAAATAATCTTATACTACAAAAAAGTGTCCTTTACAAACGTAGAAATCTAAAACTGTGCATGTAAACGCTGATGTTTATAAAAACACTGACCTCTTATATAGGGGCACACGGCACTTAATACACAGTCAGGAAGATGCCATGGGATAAAGAAAAAATGAGGAAGAAAAGTGGTCTGGCCCCATAAGCAATTTAGACAAGCTTAATCCAGTCAGTGAGGGCACAGCCAGCCAGCAGGAGAGTGAGTCCACGTCCTCTGGCAGAGCCACAGGTTTGGTCTGGACTGTTTGCATTGAGTCTACTTCCTGGCTAATTCTAGATACCCCATTTATGGAAACGTACCCTCTTTTCCTCCCACCCAGTCCCAAGGCTCTCTTACAAAATCTCTTCTCAGAAGTCTCCAGTCTCCAGCCAAATGATCCTAATCAAGGGAGTTGCAAAGCATTTTATTAATCAAAAACCAACTTCTACAACTCTACTCATAAAATTTCAAGGAAATAAAGTGTTGGAGAAACATGTAGATCTTATAACTGGTAACCAAAAAGGCTACCTCAATGGAAGTTTCTAACACGCTGTAAATGACCAGTGAGTAATAAATAAAGAGCTCACATATTCCAGCTAACAATTACAATGTTTAATGACTAGTCTCCTTTCTGCACTGAAGATTCACCAGTCTGGAACTGATGCATTGCTTCTTTCCGTTTAATCGCCACACCAAAAGTACACAAGCTCATAAAGCAAACAGGCACTCAATTTGAAAAGTTTCCCCTGAGAGTGGATGAAAATTTCCAGGCAAGAATAAAAATAAGTTCTTCCTCCTGATCCCCATATCTGTCAAACATACCAAGGTCCCAGTTTCCTCGACTGGAGTCTTACAGTCATCTTTGAATCATCTTCCTCCTTGGACCCACCCTCTAGTCCACATTCCATCAAGGGCAAACCCTGAGGAGGTCTTCTCAATAACTTCTTGGAAGTACAAGGCTTCCTCTGGAGCTAAAGATCCCCCACCACAGGGCCCCAACAAATAGCATACAGGGCTGGCAGCCAAACTAGTCTTATCCTCAGTCCTAGGCTTGCCTGCCCACTCCATCCTGAAGACTCAAATGCCAAATGTTTTGGGGTAGGTTTTCCTGAAACCTACCCCAAAACATACAATCACTTTGCAATCTTGGTTGCATTTTTCTCACATTCTGCCTTACATTGTGTATGAAGTTATCTTCTGTACAAGACAAGAACTTTCTTGAAAGCAGAAAATGTGTCTCAGAAGAGCATTTAGCAAAATCACTGGCATGGTGCTTAATAAATATTTGTCAAATTACATAAAAATGGGTTCGCCATTCACTTCTCCCCAACGGTGGCTTGGTCTTCTGTTTCAAGCAGACTTACACTCATAGAAAATTATAATGCTCCTACATGCCCATTATAAAGTAGTGATAGGATTTGTCAAAGATCTCTAAAAGAAGGATTTTTTTTAAATCTATGCAGAAACCCCCTCAGGCATTAAGCAAACGACAAATTACAAATACTTTCTTTGTGCTGTGTAATCTTAGGGTGTTCCACATTAGATGGCTAACCGAGCTTCAGTGACCAGGTAACACTTTGTTAGACGTCAATAAAGACAGTTTTCTCCTCTTCCTTTATTTTTCTTGTTTTTGTACTGAGGATTGAACCCAGGGGTGATCTACTACTGAGCTACATACCCATCTTTTTTATTTATCTATCTACCTATTTATTTATTTTTGCATGAGATAGTTTCACTAATTTGCTGAGCCTGACCTGTAACTTGTGATCCTACCACCTCAGCCTCCTGCATCGCTGGTATCACAAGTGTACGCCACTCACTGTGCCTGGCTCGTAGCTGATAGCAAAATTTAGGCATTCATACACAACACGGGACTTTTTTACAAGCGTTTTTTGAACTTTTAATTTTGGTTGATATGTAAATGGATATATTTATAGGTACAAGGTGATATTTCAATACATATTTACATTGTGTAATGATCAAATCAGTAACAGATATTCATCACCTGAAACATTTATCATGCCTCTGTGGTGAGAATGTTCAAATTACCTTCTAGCTATTCTGAAATATGCACAATGTTAACTGTAGCCATCCTGCTGTGTGACAGAACACCAGAACACCAGAATTTATTCAAACTTTTTTTTTTTTTTTTTTGCGGGGGTGACTACCAGGGATTGAACCCAGGGGTGCTTTAACACCAAGTCACATTCCCAGCCCTTTTTATTTTTTGAGACAGGGTCCCAGTAAATTGCTTAGGGCCTGGCTAAGTTCCTGAGGCTGGCTTTGGACTTGTGATCCTTCTGCCTCAGCCTCCCCAGGTACTGGGATTACAGGTGTGCAGCATCACACCCCAGCCTCCTACCTGTTAACTTTGTACTCACTGACCAACCTCTCCCAATCCTGTTCTCCTACACATTATGTATTAAAGATGGGGAAAAGTCAAGAGAGAGGTTGTAAATTTCTGAGATTCATGGTAACCCAATAAGAAAATTCTAAACAAAACTGTCAAAGATAGGCTTTTCTTCCTGAGACACTACCTTTACGTTCATATAAAGGTCAAACACCAACATGGTGCTGCTATAGAAATCCAAGGTTCTTTTAATGGAACAAGGAATGAACATATAGTAAATACACTGAACTCAGAGAGGAGACAATTTTTTTTTAAATTAATGTGGTCATGATCATTGTTTTCAGGGCTGGCAAATATTAAAATTAGCTTGCCAGTCACCTGTGCATTATTCAGACATTACAGTGGAGAGTGGCTCTTCATCATGCTCAGGAATAACAAAATGATGCCCTGAAGAAAAAGGTCGACTGGCAGTATGGAGGGCTGGCCAAACATCTGAATATCCCTGTCTACTAATGGACTTTACCCTAAGGAAAAATTAAAAAACAGACATAACTAGAGATTTCCTGCCAAAATATCAAATGCATGCATACAATAGGAACTTAGCAAAAAATTAGTATCTGAGGTTTCGGCTATTCATGGTGATGCTGAAAGTCTCTGATCTACAGTTATTTTAAATTTTGCTGCAGCGTGTGTTTGAATCATGGGCACTTCTCAGCAGAGAGAAGTGAGCCGTGCAGCTACAGAAGAAGCACAGCCCTTCGTGCAACATCCATATTTAAGCTTTTGCTCTGAATTTGTACTAGGCAACTCCGGAGGTTTAAATACTGTGTTGATTTTTGAGAATTGACTACACTATGAAAAACAAAATGATAATTCTAAGAATTTATCCCCCCCCTTTTTGTGGTATCAGGAATTGAGCCCAGGGGTGCTTTACCACCAACTCACATTCCCAGCCCTTTTTATTTTTTATTTTGAGACAAGGATCACTAAATTGCTTAGCGCCTGGCTGAGTTACTGAGGTTGGCTTTGAACTTCTGATCCTCCTGCCTCAGTCTGAAGGAATAAACAAAGGCCTAATTGGGCAAGCTCTCTATTGAAAAGCAGGTAATTATTTCATGGGGATATTTTTTTTTTTGGATGCTAAAATTATTTTTGTGAAATTCTGGGATTTCCAAATGTCTTTAGATTGTATCTCGGTATGTCAGAGATCTACAATACAAAAGGCATTTAATGTGCCAGGATTCTTCGGTACCCAAAGGGAAATGAGGCAATCAACAGGAGCAAGAATATGACACGACCCACCCAGGAGGTGAACAGGACACTCAGTGAGACACTCTTGCTCCCAAGTTCTCAACTCTGCTTCAGAGTCTACTTTTTGGGCAGAAAATCATAAAGATTATACATTTTTCTCAATCTCAAATATGTTTTATGTTGGGCTTTTCAACTACATGAAACCTTACTGGAATCTTGTCTAGGAGTAGAGGGTTAATTTATAATTAGTGACTCAACATTCTGAATTAATAGACTGTCTCATCCTTTTAAGCAATGCCAAAGTCTGAATGTCTCCGATCATACTTCTCAGCAAAATGCTCAAGTTTTTTGGTCTTTGCCCTTATTGTGATATTTATTATGTATTATTTCATTATGTTAGCAAGCCAAGCTCCAAGAGTCTTCTACATGAATAAAAAACAACATCTGAAAGGCAAAAGACTACTTTTTTTTTTTAAAAAAGAACTTTATTTTATTTTTTTTTTTTTTGTACCACAGATTGAACCCAGAGGTGCTTAACCACTGAACCACATCCCCAGCCTCCCCACAACCTTTATTTTGAGACAAGGTCTTGCTAGGTTGCTGAGACTGGCTTGGAATTTGTGATCCTCCTGCCTCAGCCTCTGGAGCTGCTGGGATTATAGGCCTAAACTACCACTCCTGGCTTAAAAAAGAAACTTTTTTTTTCTTTTTTTCCTTTGGTATCACGGATTGAACCCAGGGCACTGAACCACTGAGTCACATCCTCAGCCCTTTTTTATATTTTGAGACAGGGTCTTGCTAAGTTGCTTAGTGCCTCACTAAATTGCTGAGACTGGCTTTGAACTTGTGATCCTCCTGTCCTGGCCTCCCAAGTTGCTGGGCAGAGGCGTGAGCCACCGCACCCTGCTAGTACTTTTTTAAAAAGTTAATAAGGGAAGAACTATTTTCTAGTACATTTCTATTAATTTTTCTGTTTTTTCCTCTGTCCTTCAAAGAAATTTAAGAAATAAAAATTCACTGTATATAGTTATCTGTACCCTTGTAAAATAAAATACATTTCTAAAAACCTGAAAATTCCAATGACTATAATATTATAATTTGTTTTTATTTATGACACTATAAAGCAGTGGCTGCAGCAGTAGTCTAATCATTTTGGAATGAAAAAAGGATGGCCATTTAACGCCAGGGAAGAAGGAAATCACTTTTCAGAAAGATTGGCGAAGGAATTTTAAGAGTTACAGATTATAATGGAGATAGAGAAAGAATATAATCACTTCAAGTTGTCTGTTTTCCTGTTAGTTGCTCTAATTTCTTCAATCCGCAACTTAAGATATTCTTTTTTTTTTTTTTTTAAAGAGAGAAGGATAGAGAGAGAGAATCAATTTTTATTGAGTTTTTCCCTTGGCTTTCATTGCTCTGACACTTAGTTGTGTATGTGGGTGCTGGGGTTTGAATCCATGTACTTGTGCATGCCTGGAAAGCGCTGTAACCACCGAGCCACTGCTCCAGCCCCTAAGATATTCTTTTAAATTCAGCACTTAACAAATGAATGAGTGGTTTCACCAGCACTTGGTTCACTGGGTCTCCTGTGTGAGTTCCATGCACAGAGCTGCCTCTGGGCAGCAAGTGAAGCTGGGGTGCACGCCCAAGAGAGAATCCTATGGTTTGCACCTTTCCTGTCCTCTGTTGGTTACTGAACTGAAGTTTTCTCTTTATTCCAAGCTAAAATTTTACAGTTACTTCTCTTTCTCTCTCTCTCTCTCTTTTTTTTTAAGAGAGCGTGAGAGGAAGACAGAATCAGTTCTTTTTATTTTTTCATCTGGCTTTCATTTCTCCAACACTTAGTTGTGTATGTAGTGCTGGGGTTCAAACCTGGGTCCTCAGGCATGCCAGGCAAACGCTGTTAACTGCTAAGCTCCAGACCCTGTACAGTCATTTTAATCAGGCTTGAATTTGGACATGCCCATCTCTAAGACACTCTTCTTCAGTCCCAGCACCATTCCCAGACTGCTCCTTCCACAGTCCTGGGTGCATCCTCTCCACCCTTGCAGAGTCTTCTCCTTCCACAGGGAAAGCTTCCTACAGTGCTCAGAATTCTCATGAGAGGGGGTGGAGTGCTTCACCATGCTTCTCAGAGCCTAACTCTGTCTCTGTAACTAAAGAAGAAACCCTACACTTCTTAGCTTCTTATTCAAGGTGTTAGCTACATGTCCTAATGTCTGTCCCACTACTGTCCTCTACACCCAGTCTTAGTCTCCATTCTGGTCACCTTGAGCCCTGGCTAACTAAAGGCTGAACACTAGCTGCACACCTAGGGGCCCTCTTTGTTTTTTTTAATTGTTTTTGAGAGGGAGAGAGAGAGAGAGGGACAGTGAAAGAGAGAAAGAGCATCAATTTTATTTAGTTTTTCATGTGGTGTTTGTTGCTCTGACACTCTGTTGTGTACATGGTGCTGGGGTTTGAACTTGTATACTTGCACGTACCAGGAAAGCGCCATAGCTGCTGAGCTACTGCTCCAGCCCTCACCCCCCACTATTGTGCTTTATAAAAATAATTTTTTTCCCCTTTCTCTGGGCTTTTTGAAACATCCATGCCTTCCCACATTTCTGGGGTTCTTCTTGTCACCTGATGAATAGCAGTAGTTACACCCCACCCTCTTGAAATTTTCCTTGTCTTTAAGGTCATGGTGTGTCTCCTCCCAGAAAGCTACCCCGGTCCCCTCACATCAAGGTTAACGCAGCTTTCCTTTGGTTTCTCAAGAAACACCACAGATAAAAACATTCACTTTACTCTGTCTGAAATTATAGTTGTTTCTGTCTACCTCTGTTGACCTGTCTTGCTTTTCTGTGCTACCTTTTAAGAACTGTATTGCAGTCAAAATAATAAGGAAAACTTGCAGAGAAACAGAAAACAAAGGGGCAGGAAATAAAAATGAAAGGATATTGCAACCAAGGAAACTGGGTATATATCCAAAATATTTCCCTCTATTTAGCAACAGTCATACCATAAGCTATATTTAATTTCATATTTATATTACAATCATATGTTTTAATACATGTTGAAACAAATTAGAAATCTATGGAATGAAAGGAAAAAAACTGCTTAGCCAACTGTTTAGAAAGAGGTGCGGTACAAGTGGGAGTAGAAACACTTCTTGTTTTAATATCCATAGAGTGTTCTTTTACGACAAGTTGTTGAGCTGGAGTGGTGGTTCAGTGGTTAAACTGCTTGCCCGGCATGCCCAAGCATGCAGGTTACAACTCCAGCATCATGTACACAACAAAGTGTCAGAGCAACGAAAGCCACATGTATAACTAAATAAAATTGTCTCTTTCTCTCTCTGTCCCTCTTTAAAACAACCAACCAACCAACCAACAACAGAAACAAAAAGCAAGCTGTCAGGGCTGGAGCGGTGGCTCAGCAGTCAGAGCACTTGTCTGGAAAGCAACAAGGACCAAGGTTCAAACCCTAGTACAACATACGCAACTAAGTATCAGAGAAACAAAGTCCTGATGAAAAAAATAAATAAAATTGATTCTTTCTCACTCACTCTCTTAAAAAAATAAAATAAAATAATACAGCTGTTGATAGCCTGAGCTGTCTGGACCTCTTCACAGGATGTTAATGCCCTGGTAATCTTTATGCCACGCAGCAGTGGCCAACAGAGACTCTTAGCTCATTACAAATCAGGATGAGATGTGGACCAAACCCTGCACAGAAACACTGTAAAATCTTCAAAAAAGAGAGTTGAATACAATGTAAGATTTTCCATGGCACAGTAATTATTATAAAAAGGAATGGATTGGGGTGGGTTACATGTGGCTGAATCTAGTGTTCCGCAAGAACCAAACTGAAGCCTCAAGGGTGAGGAGGCTGCTTTCCTGGCTTGCTCAACTAGCAAAATCAGGGTTTTTTGTTTGTTTTGTTGTTGTTGTTTTTAACTCTCCTTGGTTTTCAATGGAGCATTAAATACACTTAAGCTTTTTCTTGTAGTTAGGATTTTGAGATGCAAAGACGGATTAATACTTGTTCAGTGACAATTCTGTTGTAGGCAGAGGAACAGCTCTTTTATTAATATTACAGGTTGAGCATCCCTAATCCAAAATCTAAAACTTTCTGAGCCCCAACATGACACCACAAGTAGAAACTCCATGCCTTACCTCATGTGAGGGTCAAAGTCAAAACACGGGTGCCCTACTGTGCTGTGTAAGAGTGCCTTCACGCTCAGTGTACAAGGTACACGTGAAACATACGTAAACTCCCAAGATATCTCATTTTACATATGAAAGTATTTCAGAATCTTAAAATGCTTGAAATACCTCTGGGTCCTGAGCACTTCAGATAAGGAATACTCAACCTGAATTTGATTCCTTATCACAACTTTTCAACAAAAGCATTTTTTGAGGGATATTTATGATTCCAGTGTGGTTTTATCTGAGAACACATAGACAAAATACCAGTGGGTAAGGAGGCAACAAAACACAATGAAGAGAGCCCTCCACTCATCTCTCTCGAAAGAAATTTGCCTGAGGAGCCTAAATGGAAGAAATATTTTACTGACAAATATTTATAATGACAATCCACCAACAGTCACAGTCAAGCAGTATCTGGCTTGATTTCAGAGTACAAGGAGAATTAAGAATATCTGAAGGTCAAGGCACAGTAAATTATTCCTTTCTGCTACACAGCCCATTCCACCTCCTGAACTTGCTGGTTACCTTCACTGATGTGATCTTTTTGAGTAGGAATGGGGAACAAAGTTGCAACACCCTGGAGTAGTCATGAGATTCCCAGGTTTCCATACACATTCCATAATTTTAGAAGTTAAACCAGAGGTTATTGGCTTCTCTCATTAAGCATTCCTAGACAACTGACCTACTGTTAATCCACATTTCCTGACCATTACCACTGCCACCAGTCTGGTCCTTTTTGCTGATCTTCTAACCTCACCTGGGGGCCTGCCAGGCTGAATTCCTACTATCATCCATGCCCCCCTTCTCCATGGTGGTCTACACAACAAGTCTCTGTGGAAGGCTGATTTTCCACTGTTATCTCTTTTAACATCCTGACATCTGTCCTTTCACTGTCCTTTCTTCTAACTTTGTAGCATCTCTATGTTCTATTTCATACAGAGCATTTAAAAAGTATTTTTCATTTTCCTCTCCAGTTTCTTAGGCTCTTCATGTTTCACTAACCTTTGAAACACAGGCATTGATTGGATGGAACCAGGAACTATTGTAAACAGTCTTGGGTATCTTTTCATATCTCTTTTAGATAACCCTCCAAAAGATCCAAGCCTCTGAGAGAGCCAAATCAGTGGTTCAGGCTTTGCCTCCTCCCCCCGCCGCCCAATTCAACCTCATCAGGTCAATTTGTAGTTAAATTGCTATGTTTTTAATTCTAAATTTTTTTTCTCTTTTTCCCAAGTATGGATTTATATCATTGGAGAAGTTTCTGATACCCACTTTTCTAAAATCCCTAATTATGTCCACTGGGGTTTTTTAAGCTCTAAAATGAGTCACTTTCTCATAAGGTTCTTGTCACTTCCATGTCACCCACTAGCTATTTATTGGAAACAATTACGTCCAGAAAAGAAATGCCCTTTTTCATTTTCTCTATATTCTAAGACACAGAGCTGTTGGCAAGTCAAATCTGGTATTTATTAGATTCTGTGTTAAATGGAATGAAGCTTCCAGCAGATTCTGAGATAGTGTCCCCTATTATTCTGTCTTGCCTCTGTACAAGGCATATCAAGAAAACTATCACCTGTGTTTAATATCCAACATGGGATTTTGCAAAAGGCTCCCTTTGCAATGACAGGAGGGAGCAAGGGTAGCAAACAGTTATTGCTGATACTGACAGTAGCAGAGAGAGCAATGTTTATACACATTAAGAAATTCATACACATCAAAGAGACCAACAACACAAAAGGAATAAACATTCTAGGAAAAATAAAAAATGCTCTTCTACTGTGTTGGGAATACAAGCATTTGATGAAAAAATTACTGGTTTAATTTTCTAATATGTATTTGTTATTTATAAAGTATTACATTACTGTTATTTTATGATCTTTTTTTGTTTCCTTGATGCCAATACTCATCTTACATAATTCAAAAGCAGCTGAAAGACAATTCCTCTTCCTCTTCTCTTATACCTCAAGAATTTGAGTTAGCGTCATTCTTTTGTTTCCTACAAAGTTACATTTTTAGCTCCTTAGACTTAATGGCACTCTATCTACCTGTAATTATGCTGCAGAAGCGTAAGATGACGCCAATGAAAGGCCAACGGCAGACAAGACAGCAAAAGGCCTATTTGTGGTCTCAAACAGCTGCAATAGGGCAGGGTGTGACTGGCAGGGTTCCTGTAGCTTGGGGCCAGGCACGACAAACCCCAAAAGCTGGATTGGCTTTTAGAGCAGACCCTAATGTAGGGCATTATCTCACTGCCTTGCAAAAGGCAGAAGCCCACGTCCAAGAGGGCTGGTCAAAAAAAGGGACATGGGAAAGCCACAGAGGAGCTTTTAAGAAAGTTCTTCAGACCCTACAGGGCCATCACCTTTCCTCTCTTAAAACAGAACCATCATCACATCCTTATAGAAGGCCAGATGTTACTTTTAGTTCCAGTTTAGAAATACTTCTCAAGTTAATTTTCAATTTAAAAGAAAAGGAGGGGGAGGGAGGAAAGGGAGGGGAAGAAGAGAAAGAAAAGAAAAAAATAATGAATCTGGATTTTACCCAGGACAAGAGAACTGAGATGCTGTCAATATATCAAAATGGGAATGTTTTTCAGAGAATAAGAAAGATTCTCTAGTTTTAATAGTCTTTATCTACAATTATGCAAGATTTCTTTTGTAAAGGACAATTACTGTTTTAGGATAAATAAAGTTCTGTTGTATGTATAGGCATTTATTACTCAATGCAATTTGATGCGTTCAGTCTATACACAATGATCTTTGCACTATACGGTGCTTCTGGCTTCTTGGTTTAAATTAGCACTTTCTTACTTAGCTGAGTTAATGTAATTGCAGCAAAATACCACATTTATATTCTATTCATCAATGACATTAGCATATAATGCAGTTTACTTTGGAACTTTATGCACGTATGCATATTTCTTCCTAAGATTTGGAAAGTGGAAGTGAGTTCTTAATCCAAAGAGACAGGGAAAACTACCCAGGGCACAGAACTATAGGCGCTCATGAAGAGACAAATATTGTCCCAGCGGGAATTTAGAGTTTGACACACATTTAGGAAGATTTTAGATGGTTAACTACCTTTCTCACAAATAGAAGCTATAGAACAACTATAGCTTCTCTTATGGGATAGACTGGTACCCAGAGGGGCTCCCATGAAAAAAGGAGCAATCCTAAAAAGGATCTAAGCATACAATTTTTAAAAATTCATATTATATTCCTCATATGCCCAGAAAGTGGAATTCTAGTGAGAAAATGCTCCAATTTACTGTTATAGAGGCATCTGCTGATGTAATACTTAGTGTGCAAGGACTTAAAACTTGGAAACCTGTTCTACTGTTGCAATTCTGAGCATTTGCAAATTTGTCTTGTAAACTTCTCCTGTTACACAATTTTCATCATCCATGATAGGATCAGGGAAATATTTAGCAACTAAAACAACAAGAGCAATTATACTTACGGTTGACAGAGCTTCACCAGGTCCTGGTCAGTGGTGTTGGGGGGCAAGCCTCGGATGTAGAGGTTCGTTTTGCTTAGTTGATCCCATCCTGAGTTGCTACTGCTGCTACTGTTGTTATTACTGCTGGTGGTACTGGGACTGGGAGGGGCCATGGGGTGCGCTGGGACCAGAGACTGCTGAGAAACAAAGGCCAGGAGTATCAGAGGCTAGAGCTAAGGGATAAAGCACCATTCAGAGGCCTTATTCACTCCCAAATATAAGCAAGGTTTACATACAGATTACCTTAAGCTACTTTGATGTAAAAATTTTAATTTGCACTTTCAAGATCTCTTCATTCTACTAAAAACCACCTCTCTCCAACATGAAATAATAGGATCTTACTCAGAAAATTCTCTATAGGTATCTTAAATTTATGTAAAATTAATTTATTCACGTTTTAATCTTCTGAGATTCAAATATGAACTTGCATGGTAAGAATCAATTTTGATTTAGTTTTTCATGTGGCTTTCATTGCTCTGATACTTCACTGTGTACGTGGTGCTGGGGTTTGAATTCATGTCCTTGTGCATGGCAGGCAAGTGCCATAACCACTCCAGCCCACATATCTTAATATGCAATAATTTAGAAATCATTAGACTCTTGAAAAGGGTTTCAAATTCTGAAAAACATTTGATTAAAAGTTACTAATCACTTTATTAAGAGGACTCTAAAAAAATTACTCTTCAAGTGTAAGGAAGCATGAATTTAATTCAGATCCTCAGAAGCATGAATTTAATCCAGATCCTCAAATAAGGATAACTTTGCCTTCTAAGACCAACACAGGGTCTCCTTGAGACATCTGGGTAAGAGTCACAGGCATGCTGCCTCCTTTATGGCCGCTCTTGTGAAATTTAACCCCTGTGAGAATGGTGAGTAGTTGGAAACCTTCCCTGGGTCTCAGAGATGCCACCCCAACTCTTGCAAAGCCTGCAACCAAGATCTTAGTGTGGTTTTACTATCAGCAGCCACCCAGGAAAAATGACTGAAGCTGTACTCAAACCAGATAATTCTTGGTGAACCAATGAGATGAAACCATACTTCTCCAATCCGATGCCACATGTGACTTTTGAGGAAGTTCAATAACTAGCTTGAGATGGGAGTAAGTACAACCCAAAGTATCCTCATAGCAAATGCTCAGCAATTCTACACCAGAAAAATTTTAACCTAACATCTTTTAAGTAGTAAGCATACCAACCCAAGGACATCATGCATATTGTTTGAATATATAAAATTAAATAATCACTAGAAGTTTAATAAAAATTTCAAATCTTGTAGTCTGGTTTTTACTAAGACAGATGAGAAAACTAGACGTACAGAAGACAAATTCAAAAGTTTCAAAAGCAGACACCTAGCAATAAATGCACCCTCATTTACCTCATCAGCAACCTCAGCTACCTACTACAGATTCCTGGTTCTGCACCTAATTTCTGCCATGATCACCGTAATTCCACACTATCTCAACACACTGAGGTTCAGTAATTTAGACATGCAACCATTTCTTCCAGTTCTATGCTTTCCAAATTCTTCCTTCCACAATCTAAGGTCCTTGCTAAGATATTATATGAGACCAAACATTATTTAAGGAGATTATCTTTTTGAAGAAGAACAGCAGAAAGGGTTCACAAATAGTTAATGTTCAAATGCTATTTATTTATATAAGGCTGAACTTGAACTGGGAATATGAGTATTGCTTAATTCAGAAACAAAAGCGCCCTAACATCACATCCAAGGTATCTATTGGATTCATACCTTTAATAAGCAGTTGAACTCATGCTTTCCCCACACTGCTGGTCTTTCTCTAAGGGTTTAAGGCTCTGCTTTTTAGACATAAAACTAAGACTAAGCCCTGTCCCTTGTTCTGTCCTGGGTGGCACCTCAGGCCCTAAGGTGTGCCACAAAGGTCTGTGATTCTTCTCTGAACTCACTAAATTGCTACCTGTGTGTACCCAACCCTCCTTCATTTCTCACATCACTGAGGTGCACACAAATTGGCCTTCTTGCCTGAGCCTCTGATAGAGAACTTGTAGCTACAGGCAGAACCCCAAAATACTGAATTTTCTCTCAAGTCTCCTTTGATTAGTGTTTGTTAGATATAAAATTATTAAAAATTCTGAGATGCCATAAGAAAATCAAACAGGTGCCCAGAAGTGGGTGAGCAAGACAGACTTTACTTCTGCAGAAGGTGCACTCACAAAGGGGACCCGATGAACAAGCACACTTGAGCAGGCAGTCTTTCTGCTTCTATCTCCAACCTGACAAAATCCTACCCTTCACTCTGATTGGAGGAGCTCAGGGAGACAGTCTGAGCGATTGGCTAATATAAAATTGGGGTGGGCATAGAAAAGAGCTATGGGTGTAAAGTGATATCTGATAAGGAGTTTAAAAAAGTTTATCTCTGACCACAAGGTTCCTGACCTAAGACAGCTTCCTTTCATATGCGACTTTTAAGGCTACATTTTGACAATGGACCATCGGACTTTATTTCTCACAGGTCTGAGACTCCATCCCAGGGCACAAAGCACACTGACGTTCTCAGTAGAACCTGGGATGTTAACTGCAGCTCTTGTTGGATAAAACAATCACTGGGATGAAGGGCTGGGAATGTACAGTGGCAAAGCATGCACCAGGCCTTGGTTAGATCCCCAGCACCTAAAAAAAAAAGTTACCATTGATACCAAGGAGGAGACTTGGAGAAGTCATCAGAAAAAGCTGTGGATCAGGCCCATCTTCCTGTCCTAGAGGGATTACATCAACACCAAGCAAATGCACCGCCAGACACTGCCAAGACTGCATTCCTAGCCTGCATTCACTCTAACTTCTGCTTTGTCTAGAGTGGAAAGAGGAGTGACTGGCAGGGGCTTGCATGATTAAAAGAGACATCTGGGGGTTAAGATTTATTTGGAGATTATTTCAACATGTAAGTAGTAAGTTTTTATTTATGTATTTGTTTTTGACAGAAGAAGTAGACCCAAGATTTACATTTATGGATTCACACAGGTGATTTACTAAGTTTGACAGAGTCATGTTTATCACAGTGATCTTTTCCCATTGTGGGAAGTAGATGGGGAGAGTGCACAGCCTGCTCTATTAGGGGATGAATTTCCCAGAGTTCTCCTCCTTGGAAGACGGGGCTTCCTGAGTAGATCTAAGCTCTAAGACAATGAACCTCTGGTGAATCCTCTATAGAACAAAGTTCAAATTCAAATTTTATCCAAACAGCAATTCTTTCTCCCAGCTAGCTGAAGACAGAAAGACTGTTGAAAAAGAGAAATACTAAAGTATTCTAGGTTGTCAGTTTTCTATTTTTTTTGGTGCAAAAAAATTTATCAAAGATTAACTTTTTAGAACTTATTGAATCCAACAATATAAGTTCTGATAAGAGCTGTACACTTTTAAAAAAGAAAATTCAAACATGATAATGTTGTTTATTCCTAAATATTCAGAATGAGTTAACAATAGGTTTTATAGTATCAGTAATAATCACTGTAATAGATAGCCTGTTTACTAAGCACCAGACACTGCCGAGAGAGAGCTTTCTACATTACTTAATCCAAAGACACAGGTACATCATTGTTCTCCCATTTTGTAGATTATAAAACTAAGTCTCAAGAGAGGTTAAGAAATGTACCAAGACCACAAATTAAGCAGGTGACAAGGCTGCAATCTGAACTCTGGTCTGCAAGATAGTAAAATCATTCAAACAGTATTCTTTTGATTTTTTTTTAAGTGGGGGGAGAAGAATCAGTTTTATTTATTTTTTCATCTGGCTTTTGTTTCTCCGACATTCAGTTATGTACGTGGTGCTGGGGTTTGAACTCACGTCCTTGTGAATGCCAGGCATGCACTGTAACCGGTGAGCCACCACTCCAGCCCCCTTCAAACAGTATTCCAAATGGCCATTCAAAATGCCTCTACTACTTAATATCCTATTTGTTTTAATTTTCTATGCCCATTCTTGTTCTTGTAACTTAGATATTAAATTCAAACTTCTTTGAAATGTGACAATACCACTGGCTGCCATGGTAAAAAAGTAAGATGTGACTATGAGTTAATTTAATGATTTACTGTAGTCAGCTCATGCTTTAAAGACAAAACAGAACAATAACAACAAAAAAAATTGTGAATTTTAAACAGAAAACTTGGTTTTTAAAATTCTCCTTTATAAATCTTTTCATTAAAGAATGAATTCTGACAGCCATTATGGAAAATAGTATGGCAGTTCCTCAAAAAATCAACAATGGAACTACTATATGATCTAGCAATCCCACTATGTGGTTCATATTCAAAAGAAATGAAATCAATATCAGAAAGACACCTCTGCACTCCCATATTTGCGGCAGGACTATTCACAATAGCTAAGAATTGCAAACAAAGAATGTGTCCAACTGATGAACAGATAAAGATATTTTGGTAGAGGTATACAAAGGAATACTCTTTAGCCATAAAAAGAATGAAATCCTGTCGTCCACAACAATATGGATAGAACTGGAGATCATTCCGTTAAGTGAAATAAGCCATGAACACAAAGACAAGTACTACCATCATCTCACTCAAATGTGGAATCTAAAAAAGCTGACCTCATAGAAGTTGAGAGTGGAACGGTGGTTATCACCAGAAGGAGAGAGGAGGGGTGAGGGAGAAATGGAAAATGTTTAGCAGTGGATACTAAGTTAGACAGGGGCAAGAATCTTGTTCTGGTGTTCTGTTGCACAGTAGAATGACTACTGATAACAGTAATGAACTGTGCATTTCAGAAATGTAGAAGAAAGTAATTTTGAAAGATTTTACCATAAAGAATTGATAAATATTTGAGACAGAAACATTTAACCTGATTTGAATATTACGTAATGTATGAATATCAAAGCATCATTTTATCCCATTAATATGTACTATTTTTGTTTTATGCATCAGTTAAAACTAAATGTCATAATAAATAATTGACAATGCAGAATTTTAAAAAATAATGAATTCTGCCATGACTTCTGAAAGCCACAGCATATACATCCGGACATTTGAGTCAGTATGTTAGTAAGGCTTGTCTTCTAACTGAAGAATTAAACCCTCACTCCTGGACTGAAATGCAAATAATGACAAGTCTTTACAACTTGGGAACCTGATAAATTTAAAGCAATTATACTTTGTAATTGGACTATGTGCTTTGAGAATACAAATGGTACACTTAAAAAAAATATGAAGGGATATTTCACCAAACTCTTGTTTCATTGCTGGTTTTTCTTTTACTTATTGCCTCTCAAAAACCCCTCATCTGCCTTGGGATTTAAAAAGACCCCTATAGAAAAGGCTTGTAGCTAGTTTAAATACATTCAAGCTAATCAGGGAATCTGGGGACTAAGATAGCCACAGTTAAATGCCTATTCTTCCCCAAAGAGCCTAGGAGTCTATCTCAACCTTCGCTAGCCTAATTTCCTTGGTTTAGGTCAAGTAAACTGGCTACATTACTGCTTCCCAGGAAGGCAAAATAAACAAGTCCAGTTTTCTTGATTTATCTGGGTTTAATTTGCATGCCCAAATTGACAGTAAATAAATGGAGTGGCCCCTTGCACTACACGCCTGAATGGTGCAACACTAGTTCATCAGCACTCAGGAGGACTTCCTGTGTGCGGTGGTGCTCAGGGAGCACCCTCTGTGTGGGCAGCAGTCAGAGAGGAAGGACTTCCTATGTCGCTAGCACACAGGGAGCATCTCCTGTAGGGACAGAACTGGTGCCTGCCAGGAAGACCCACTAGGACTCCCACACCAAAAAATGGGACCAACAACAAGCACAAGGCGACACACACTGGGTCCCCTCTGCAACATGCAGCCCCCACCCGGCACCATTCTAACTAGGTCTCTTCTATGTAAATGAAAGTTTAAAAATCCTTTACAGAGAAGCAAAATCAGCCATTTTTGAACCAATCAGGTACACTGTTGTAGATTTTTATTCAAAGACAAAAAAATGAAGGCCTGTCATTTAAATTTCTATTGTCTCATTTCCTTTCTATTAAGATAAGCTAAAGAACAGTGTTCTCATCAATCTTCTAGCTGAAGCTGTCCTCCCCTCCTTACTTAGCACCTAAGAAATCCAGTTACATGTTAAAGGAAAAAGAAACCTATAATCTGCCTTTTAATTCCCAAGTTGTTTCCCTCCCCCACAAGGAATTGAACCTAGCCTATGCTTAACCACTGAGTTACATTCCCAGTCCTTTTTTTAATTTTAAGATAGGGTCTTACTAAATTGCTGAAGCTGGCTTTGAACTTGGGAACCTCCTGACTTAGCCTGTAGAGCTGCTAGGATTATACCACACCCAGCCCCCCCAGTCTTCTTTAAGGCACCTGTTAGGTAGAACTTAACCAAAGCAACACCATTTTGGATCTTATCCTCCATCTCAGAACAAGACCCACCTAATCCCTAAAGGCTGGACCCACCTATCCCTAAACCCCAGACCCACCCACAATTCTATCCTCATGCAAAGAAACCCTAAACACTCCATCACAAGAAAGGGCCCTTCCCTGACAACTCCCTAGGATTGCCTTTAGTCCTCTGTATCTACACCCCAGTCTGTAAGCAGAAGACAGGTCCCAGACTCTACTAGGGCCCCCCTCCACAGGTGTCTCCCAATAAATCTGTTACTGTTGAGCCACTGCCACTCTCCTCTATTTCCTCCACTTGCTTCTTTCCTTACAGCACCCATCCTTATAGTTTCAGAAAGTATTGACACACACACCTTGCTAACACCATTGCCACCATTACCACTGACACCATTGCCCTAAACAACAGTTTTAACACATCAACTATTTCCTTTATGCAGAAGCAAAATAATCTCTACAGTTGCTCCTGAAAGCAGAGAGAAGTTATGGAACATGTTCACAGCATGTTCATACACATGTTCACACACGTTCACAGCAAAACAGCATAATGTCAACTCTAGCTTGAACTGAACACTATGTAAAGATACTGCCTGCTGCACTAATTCCCACACACTGGTTCATCTCCCTATGCTTGCATGTGCAAAAATAAGTAGATAACAATTTCAGGGAATTATCAAATTGGGGAGGTCACTCAAATGGGCCAATTTAATCAACTGGAATACTTCCTTGCGTTTACAAGGGATGGGAAAGAGAAGTTCTGGAGCCAGGAACTGGAAAAACAAAACTAAGAAGTGGATGATGAATTGGTTAGAGTTCAGAAGCTGGCCAGGAAGCAGTTGCACTTCCTGGTAGGTCAGGGCATAAGTGCCTAAGGGCCAGGGTGTCAAAAACAGTACCTGGTTTACTGAAGAATGACAGTGCCTCCTTACATACACAGAGCCTCACTGGTAGTGTGGAAGTGAGGGAAATATCAATTAATCCTACTTGAAACAAGGATATTAAAGCTTAAATCACGTAGCTAATTAGTTAATGAAACAGGTTCTCATACTTCCACTGTTCCTTATTTGGAAACAAACCTCACAGCTTCTCAAGATTAGGAAACTAAGCAATAGACTATTAAATATTTTTGTTGGATTTAAGCCTGTCAAAAGAAAGGGATCCATGTTACATTAGCTATTCTAATAAAATCTAAAAATAAAAATTTCCCAATGGGCTTCATAATTAATTCTTCAAGATATCTATCAAAGCTGATCCTTGCATGTAAAAGTACAATCTCTGCACAAAAATTTCTTCACCTAAGTACATGAATAAAGCACCATTTTCTTAGGCTTCAGATAAAACAAATAAACATAAGATCTGCATTGTGGAATACAACACACTGACTGAATGCATGGAGACCATGTTGCAGATGTGAAAAGCAACTAAACAAAAAAAGAAAGTCCTTAGGGATCCAAAACAGCTTGGAATGCTCTTTTGGGCAGAGGTAGAAGTTATAAAAGGGGTGAGAAGGGTGGGTCAAGAAATATTAATAAATCATGGCATAAACAATCTTAAATACAGAGTGTGGCCTCTAAGGTCAAAATTTCCTTCCAGGGGCCTGGAGCGGTTGCTCAGTGGTTTCGGCGCTTGCCTGGCAAGCACGAGGACCTGGGTTCAAACCCCAGCACCACGTACACAACTAAGTGTTGGAGCAACTAAGGCCATGTGAAAAACTAAATAAAATTATTTCTTTCTCTCTCTCTCTCACTGTCCCTCTCTCTCTTAAAAAAAAAAAATTTTCCTTCCAGATCCCAACAAGAAACTAGAATCCTCACCATTCAAATATATTTTAAAGGCAGTTCTATGCTCCTGCATTCAAACAGCCTCATAGTTGTTGTTCTCTCCAATGTTTCTTCCGAGAACCCCAATGACTTGCCAAGTTGTCCAGCGATACCTCCAGGCCAGGAAACAGGAGGACTCTGGTGCTATTTGTCCCTTCTAGTTTTTCTAACAGCATTTCTAAGTAAGAGTGTGTGTGTGTGTGTGCGCGTGTGTGTGTGCATGCGAGTGTGCGTGCGTGTGGTGGGGGAGAATACTGACAGTATTAAAGATAAACATCAAGAAGATACCAGATGGAAGACATTAAGTTATTCATCAGAAAAACAGGAGGGCCAAGAAAGAGAGAAGCCTAAGGCAATGGTTTCAAAACTTCCGTACCAGGGAACACATTCATCAGGAAGGAAAAGCTCCTAACAGTGGGCTCCTAGCCTCATCTACTCTTCGCTATATCATATATAATGGGGTGGGATGGTACAGTTTGTAAACATATAAAGAGTTACCAGGGCACAGTGTGAAGAGAAAGGCAAGGGGCAAGGACAGGGACAAGAAAGCTGAAGAAGGCTTCACAGGGGGGATGCATGGCGGAGGGAGCTGGACATGAATGTCCAGTCAGTAAGAGCAACAGGAATGGGAAATGTGCAAAGGTAGGAGGGTGTGGAGAGTCAGGGAGGCACCAAACAAGATGCAAACAGTGTCATTCTCCACAGAAACTGTGCAGCAGACACCTGGCTGGCTCAGAGAAGGCTCTGACACGTTGGAGTCTGAGGATGGAGATATCAGAAATGTAGGAGGAAGAACCTAGGAAACAAGGCAGACCGCGGACATAGTTATCACAGTCTCAAGGAGAAAAGAGAATTTAAAGATGTAGCTGGGGATGTGGCTGGGATATGGCTCAGTTGTAGAGCACTTGCCTAGTCTGCTCAAGGGCCTAGGGTTGTTATCCAGCACCTCTAAATAATTAAGCTAACAAAGAAATAAATATAATAAACGAAGAGGATGACTTCTGGGGAACATAATACTAGGAAAAGGCTCCATCTTCCTCTACAAAATCAAAAACTGCTAAACAGAAAAATGAGAATACGCCGAATAAAGATCCTTCTAGGCCAGGAACAGTAATGAACATCATCTCTGGCAGTTCAGCTTCTCCAGTGTGAAATGAGCAAGCGAGACTGGATGACTTCTACGCTCCAACAGCGTCTGGCTGGATGCTGCTTCCTGTGGGCTCCAGCAGTGGCACATTAAGACACAACCCAGCAGGACCTGGCGCACTCTTACCTGTCTGTCTGTCAAGCAGTCAGAAAAATGGAAGAGGTTCAACAGCAGATCCCAACAATGATTTCCATTATCACCTTGCAGCTGAAAGCCAGAAAAACTCACCAATACCACTTTCTACACCCGGTGGACCTGCACCAACTCTCTACTTGACGATTCTGAGAAAATCGACTAAATACATAATGTACACAAAAATCACAACAAAGCCTAAAGGAACAAATTGAAGACAAAAAGTAACATTCAGAGCGCCACAAACTAGAGCCAGCAACCTGGAATCTGTCTCAGCATGTAATTGGTGTAAAAAGCTGCACTTCACATTCTACTCACTTTTATATAAAAGAACTATGTAATGGCTTCAAAACCACCTTAAAAGAAAATTCAAAACAATAAGCAAATCACACCCCTGACGACCAGCTATTAGAACATGGTAAACATAAAATCCTGCCCAGGTTCACGTGTGAAACTAATGATTCCTGAGTTTGGAGCACAGCTGTGCAGTGTTCCCCTCCTTCTGAGTCGCAAAAGAGGAATTTCCAGATCCATACCAGTGTTCTTCCGCCACACACAGCCTTGTGAAGGGAATTAGAGCAAGCCCTTCCTTTCCTTTTTACTTGAAATGAATTGAAATAAAAAAACTTCCTGAAGGAAGTGAAACACTGCTTCTACCCTGACAGTTCTGAGCACCTCAGCAGCATTCTGAATTTCCTGCCCGCCCCAGTGGAGTGAGGATTCCAGGGCTGACAACTTCCTCCTAGCTGTTTTCTAAAATCAATCTACAGTACAGTTTGCATCTTCACTTACTCCTTCTTGTAAGTGAAGAATTATCACTGAGGCTGCAAAGTTCTCAGGGTGGAAATTACCTGTTCTAAAATACACTTTCTCCACCTTAAACAATGCTCCTGGAAAGTACTGAAAAGTGACTAAGCATTAAGCTGGAAAAATTATGAGCAGGCTAAAAACAAAACTGAATAAGTTTATTCAAATCTATTTATTTATTTAAGATGCACAGGGACATGTGAATGAGTTTATAGTGTTATGGGTTTTACAAATTGGCCCCTACAGGAGAAAAACATCTGTACTGTCATGAAACTGAACAAGTAGATCTCCTCCCATCATAATAAAACAACAAATTTTTTTTAAAAAGATCATGAAATCATATCTGACAGTGTTGTAATTGATATACTAAGGAAAACAACAGAAAAGATTTCTTAGTTAATACAATTCAAAAATTTATGTTTACTTTTGTTTCTCATGGTACATCTGATACAGTGTAATTATAGAAAATGACTGATCTTGACATAGAATGACTCTATCAGCCTATGCACTTCTAGGTATATGTCTGTGTGTGCAAAGAAAGGGCAGAGAGGACAGTTATCTCTGCACTACATTGCCTAGGACAATGACTCAATTTTTTAAAATTTTTTGTTTTGCCTGATATCACCTTAGAAATTTAACTTCTTGCCTGAGATCTGTACTTTGTAGCAGGCACAGACATAAAATCTGAAAGAAAAGTTTGGTGAAAACAGTTTTTCCTTTACTATATGCAAGGTACTCTGATATTATCTTTTCTACTTTATTTTATTAAAAAAAAGAAATGCTGGTAATGACTTAATTGATTTAAGACTCCCAATAATATTACCACCTGCAGGTTAAAAACAGAGGTCTGCAACTGCATCAAGCTGATGTCTATATTACTGGCTTAACAGTTTAAATGCAGACCAGACTCCTTGTGGGGTGGGGCATTTCTACCTAGCTTCCAGGCTTTGCTTATGCACACAGGCAGGACTCTGACTTGTGGGACAAAGGCCTCTTCTAGCTCTGAGGAGCAAGCTGCACCTATTCACAAAGTGAGATCAAAATGCTTATTCCAGGGCTGGAGTGGTGGCTTAATGATTACAGCGCTTGCCCAGCATGCGTGAGTACGTTGAGTTCAAACCCCAGCACCACGTATGAAACGAAGTCTCGGAGCAACGAAAGGGGCTTGAAAAACTAAATAAAAATTGTTTCTCTCTCTCTAGAAAAAAGTTTATTCCATTGATTTCCACTCCCACTATCGGCTTAGAATAACAAAGCACTGGAGCAGGGATGGACATCAGAGTCAAGTGATCCAGGAATTCTTCATTAGAAGAATAAGAGAATCTTAAAGGATACAGGATGGGGAGCTGAGGAGGGGGCAGTATTTTTATTTCTATGAAAGGAAACTTGGCTTTAAAAATGTTAAGAAATGTGGGCTGGAGCAGTGGCTCAGCGGTTACAGCACTTGCCTGGCATGCACAAGGACACGAGTTCAAACCCCAGCATCACGTACACAACAGAGTGTTGAAGCAATGAAGGTCACATGAAAAACTAAATAAAGGTTGATTATCTTGTACTCTCTCTGTCCCTCTCTCTTAAAAAAAACAAAAAAAGTTGGGCTGGAGTGGTGGCTCAGCAGTTACAGTGCTTGCCTGGCATGTGGGAGGACATGAGTTCAAACCCCAGCGCCCACGTACACAACAAAGTCTTGGAGCAACGAATACTACATGAAAAACTAAATAAAATTGATTCTCTCTTTCTCTCTCTCTTCTTGTCCCCCTCTTTCTTTAAAAAAAAAAAGTTAAGAAATGATAAATAAATCTAACTCCTTATTTTTCAAGATATCTGAAGCTTGGTGAAGTCATATAATATACCCATGTTTGCACAGTTCAGAAGCAGAGATAGGTCTGCACACCCAACACTGCTGTCGTCAAGCACCAGTCCTTTGCTGCAAGGATGATGATCTAGGCCACGCTTTCTTAATGAGTATTTAAAAAAAACGAATAGAACTGATATGCTAGTCACAGAAAAAGCACACATTTTGTAGCCTCATATGTATACCTCATATTCCATCCATCCTCCACTTCTAATGGCTTTCTCTGATGTCTACACCTGTCAGACATCCAGTTTCTTGCTTTAAAAACAAAACTCATGGACCATTAAATTTATAATTCAAAACTCTTAAAAATGTTGTGAACACCATTCATTTCTATTTTTCATATGTTTATATTAAAAATTTGTGAATAGCACAAATGATGATCTTTAATTGTACCTTCTGTGGGAAATCACTGAAATCAAACAGGTCAACTATAGCAGTTTGATGCTCGTCAAAGAAGTACATTCGGGGTCAACTGGCAACTTAACAGGCATGGAAGATTCATTATAATCTCCCACCCATAGCTGAGTCTCCATACAAATGTCACAAATCCATACACTGAAGCGATTTTGACCTGCTTCTTTAAAAATAAAGGTGAAAGACCTGTACGATTTTCCCTTTCATGTACTCTAGCATTTGCTTTTATCTTCGAGCCTCACAATGCATAATCGTCACTACTGCGTCGATACACAAAGTATTCCGTTCATACTAATCTTGTATCAAAGACAGTTTAGTAATAAATGATGTTTAAGTAACAATGGCACAATTTTTTAAAAAGCTTCACATATTGTTTACACTCCACTTTGTAGGGAAAAAAACTGGCATAAAACCTTCAATGACAATGTGGTGAAATACAGGTATGTTCAGATTAACTAAGAAAAACTGAATTCAACGTGAACCCTGTGCCCTCAGCCCACCAGGACACTCTGGAGAACCATTTCTCATTTGACCTAAGGACCTGCCCATTTTCACAGGGACACACTTTTTACCAGTCAGATCTCTCCTTAATGATGCTGCCTATTTGGACTGAATATCTTTTGCTAACCACCACCCTGAGACTTGCCTCTCTTTTCATGGACTCAGCTTAGGTAGTGATGGTATCAACCTGAGGACACTCAGGTGCCCTGGAAGCCAACCAAGTCAAATGCTGACACAGTTCACTCCTAGCTTCCCCTCTTCCGAAGCAGATAAACTGAGGCAGAACCTTGCTCTATGAAGTCAAAACTGCAAACAGGTTTCAAATTTTACATAATCCCAATGCACCTTTCTTCTCTTAGTTTTATAATTATTTCACAATACTCTATGTTTTAGAGTATTGGGAATATACTGCTCAACAAGAAAAAGTGAAGATGTTACTGAATAACTTTTCACAGTTGTTAAAGTTACTCAAAGTATCAGTTCATCTTTAGCAAAGTGTAAAGACGTACACTGTTAAGCAATAAAATGCCAGAGCATTTCTTTTCCAGGAAGATTGGATCCCCCTCCAGAGTGGAGGCCCAGAACCTCCATATTTAGGGGTTGGGTCTGGAGATCAGTGGGCAGCACAGCCCCTGGTTGATACACATGCATTTTTTCCATCTTTTTCTTTGACCATAGTTTCATTATATATCTTTTACCGTTGCTGCACATAATCAAACATGTACTCTTTCACTATCTACTGCTATCTCACCTGAACCTAATACATCAGCAATGAGTATATAAAATGGGTTCCGTAAATCTCTGCACTTCCAAATGTACAAAGCCAGAGGGCAACACCATCCGCCCTCACTCACCACAGAGGAACACTTAAAAATGGCATGACCAAGAGGAAACTGGCTTCTGGAGACTCCATAAGCAATACCAGAGCAGGGAACCAGCTCTCTGCACCTCCCCCACCTAATCCAAAGCAGCCAGTGTGCTTTCCAGAACAGGAAAAGGAAAACCAGGACAGAGTCCCCACTCTGAAGTAGACTCCTGTCTGGACAGAGCAGACAGGAACAATGGTGGAGGTGTGACCACAGCCAGGATCTCAAGTCGACAGCAGCAGAACCAAAACGTTAGAGCATACGTATGCTATCAAATCATTTTTCTAAAAAAAGAAAAATGCACAGAGGGGACAAGACAATTTTGAAATTTCTATTTCTTCAAAAGACAAATTTAAATTCCTAAAATTCAAGACTTTACATTCTTCTCTTACATTTTTTTTTTACTAGATTTAATCTCAAAACAGTACTCTCTGCCCAGTTTAAAAATTAAGGCACAGAGCAAAAGGAATGAATGAAAAGGAATGGAGGATATCTTAATTTTTAAAGATCAGAACAAGACAATGGCAACTTTTGGTGTTAAAAACAATTTTGGAAGAAGCAGACAAGTTTCCTTTTCTATATTGGGGCCAGGAAGCCAAAAACCTATCCACCTGCTCAGGGCACAGGGCACCCACAGCCCCTTGGCTCTTCTTCCCTGCAGCCCAGTAGTTTTTCCAAGTTACATAAGAATTGTTCAAATTAAAATATCACAGAACAGGGATGTGGCTCAGCAGTTTCAGTGCTTGCCTGGCATGCACCAGTACATAAGTTCAAACCCCAGCACCACATACACAACGAAGTCTTGGAGCAACAAGGGCCACATGAGAAGCTGAATAAAAATTGATTCTCTGTCTCACTGTCCCTCTCTCTTAAAAAAAAAAAAATCTATCAATCACAGGACCTTTAAAAGAATTCTCAACACAAAGCAACTAAGACAAAATAGAAATTTAAAGGATATATCCTGCCTGGATATGTTAAGAGGTAATATGCAAATTAAAAGGACCAGAATTTACCCATAAAAACACATTGGTTATCTTACTCTGTTCTCCCCAGAAATATCTGTAGAACCTCTGTGTGCAGTACAGACTCTAGCTCCATTTTCCCTTATTGCAAATTCCAATCTTACTTCATTATAATATCTAATATGCAAAATCCTGATGAGCAGTTTTCCTAGAAATACATAAAACACCAGGAACAATATTTTTCTCTTAATAGATAGGTTTAAAATGGGTTTGTTTAACCATGTTAGTTTGGTCAGTACCATTTTATCTTTTTGCTAATATCAAAATATTCTAGGCCATCTAAAAATCATGAAATAAGCAAAATGCATAGGGAAAATTATTTAAAGTTATGAAAATTTATGGGAAATTATTTTTCACAGAGAACTGTCATTCACAATGTTATCTGCTTATTGAGCATTTACTGGTTTAGCTACCAAAATAAGCATTTTTGTATGTATGGTTTTATTAAATCACAGTAAGATAGGTATGCTTGGGCTGGAGCAGTGGCTCAACAGTTAGAGTGCTTGCCTGGCATGCATGATGCATGAGGACCCAAGTTCAAACTCCAGCACCATGTACACAACTGGGTGTTGGAGAAATCAGAGCCAGATGAAAAATAAGTCAAAAGTGATTCTCTCTTTCTCTCACACTCTCCCCCCTGCCAAAAAAAGATATGCGTATCAACATTTTATGGATAAGGAAAAGGACAGATTAAGTGATTTTTCCAAGGTCACAGAGGAGGTGGCAGTCTGGTTGTACAATAAGATCAGTGTGACAGCCTTTTCAGGAGCTAAGTGGAAGAGAAATGGTATTGAACAGCATGCCATTTAGTTTCATTGTACTGGAGACCTTATTTGATACACAACTGCACTAATTAAGGCACTAATTATTTTTTATAAAAACTTATTTTTGCTATGAACAGTATAACTACATCTTGGTTATTAAAAACCCTCCAATAAAACACAGCCAAAAGGCTTGGCTCAAGAAACTGGTTGCAAGACAGTAAAAATGGAATGACATGTCCTTCCTTCCTTCCTCTAAAACCAACAGCACGGCAGTGCCAGGAAGGAATTAAGGTTGCTAGAAAACATTTCAGGCAATCCGTGTTCCTTCAGATCTTCTCAATATGTGATATTTTAATCTCAACAAAAGGTTATGAAATATGGTATTTCTACCTTGACAGGAAAGAACCAATCTCCCCTCACCAGCCTGAAAGCACCTAGGGGACTAGGAACGGTGCCTGGATTGGTCATCGCTCTGCACAACCCAGAGCCTGGACCAAGAGCTTGCATTTCTGGTGAAGAACACAGAGTAACACATGCTGGAAGCCATGCAGCTGCTGTCATGATTAAAATGCTGTGTGCCGAACAGCTCCAGGGTATAAGCAGGTAGGTGAAGCTGGCAAGGGCTGGATACTGGTGTAGCGTAGGTATCTTAGAAAGGAGTTTTGACATCTGGGGAGAAATACTTTAATTGTATCATGTTCCCAGATGAAACAGGATCTTTACTTTCACAGGGAATTTATTATATTTCCTCTCCAGACTGAAGCATCTCTGAATAATTTTCCACCTCCACCACAGGTGGACTTTTCAAATTCCTAGTTTAAGACCTCAAAACACCAGGGACACTAGACAAATTATGATTGATAGTGAGAATTATGATTCAGAAAAAAACTGGAGTCCTAATAATCTTAATCTTATTGCCTTTGGATATGTGGGTATCTGTCTTTTCAAAACAGATTAATCAGAACTACTATAAACCTTCGAGAAGATGTAATCACCTTGGGATCCTACTGCCTTTGGTAATGGCCACATCTGCTAGGGCAGTTGTTATTCATTTTTGCCAGGATTCGCTTTATTAGACTCTCAATTGAAAAATGACACCTTCACTCCAATCCTTTTAATTGATTTTTAACCTGAGTGAAGTTTTTTTTATAGGACTAACTTCTTAGTGGAATCATGCCTTCAGAACTGCAGCACCCCTACCTCCCTCTAGCAGTGTTTTAAAAAACTCAAAAAAGCTCCTCCCTAAAGAACCAAAACAAAATTCCTCCCTGAAATGTACCACATTTCTTTAAAATGTCTAGTTAATAAGTATAGCTATCCTATGCAACTCAATATGGTTGGTTTCTGTCAGGAAATTTAAGATTTACAGTTTACACAGTAACTATGATACTGTCTATTTGCATTAAGCTATTTTAAAATTTAAGATTAAAAATATAAAATGCAAAGAAAGTGGCTACTTTTTATTTTATTTTTTTAAGAAGATGGGGAGTATGAGAGACAGAGAAAGAGTATCAACTTTAGTTTTTCATCTGGTTTTCGTTGCTCCGACACTTAGATGTGTATGTGGTGGTGCGGTTTGAACACAGGTCCTCACGCATGCCAGGCAAGTGCAATACTGCTGAACCACTGCTCCAGCCCCTACATTTGTTTTTTGTGGCTTGGTAACAAATTATCATCAACTGGGTGGCTTAAAACAGAAGAAATTGGTTCTCTCCCCCTTCAGGAGGCCAGCTATCCCAAATTGAGGTACTGGCAGGTCAAAACCCCCTCTGAAATCTCTAGGGCAGAATCCTTCCTGCTTCTCCAGGAGCTTCTGCGAGCTCCTGCTGTTCCTGGTCTTGTGGAGGCAGAATTCCATCTTCTGCCTATGTTTCCACAGGGTCTTCTGTCCCATCCTCTTGTTAAAAAGACAAGGGTTAATGGATTTAGGGCCCAACTTAAAACCAATCTGTTTCCATTTCAAGATTCTTAATTAATTAAACCTGCAACAAACAACCCTACTTCCAAATAATATCACATTCTGAAGTTCTGGTTAAGTATGATTTTGGGGTGCACACTATTCAACCCACCACAGTGGCTTTTCTAAAGGGATATTTTGACACTCCTAATCCTACTTTAAAAAGTCTAAGGAGTGTAATCAGAGGGCATGTATAAAGAATTATTTTTACCAAAGAACCCCATTAAGTTGTAATACTAATTCTCTACATATTTAGAACCAGGGAAAAACTTGTGGTTCATTCTGTACAGTTATCATATCCAAGTAAAATTTTTCTTTATAGCATAAAGACTGTGGGTGCTGTCAATTTTTAGAAAATTTAAATGTCCTCAGAAAACAGCAGATAACCTAGCTATAAACACTGCTACAATATAAAGTCTAGTCTTCCCTTCTTTTATCCAAATTTAAATTGTTAATGATAAATACCATCTTCCAATGCTACTCCTCTAAACCTTAAATTAACTAACAATAACCAAATAATTTCTTTGGCCTGGAAAACTTCTAAGAAAGCAATTATAACAAGAAGGGTTGAAAGGATGGATTCTGAAATCAGGCTGCCTGCTGCCTGAGTTCAGATGCCAACAAGGCCACTTACTCAATATGTAACCTTGGGCAAATTATTTAACATCTCCAAGCCTCATTCCATCATCTTTAAAGTGAGGGGGACCATACCATTTACTCCAATCTTGCTCATAGAGTTAATGTGAAGATTATATAAGCTAACAACTATTGAACCCGCAGGAAAATGTCAAGCTTGTAGGAAGTGCTTGATGAGTGTTACCTACGCTTGAGTCCATCTTTCTCAATGCATCACTAAATTTGGCATCCAGATGGCTAGGAGGGTTCTGTCAGTGCAGGCACCACCAGTTCTAATCTTAAAATTGACCTATACATAAAGCAGTTTTTCAATTCCCCTCCTCCTACTCTTAGGCGCCTCTTCACAGCCACATTAAAGTGGGGAGGGAAGGAAAGAAAATTTCAGGGAAAAATAGAAGACCCAATGGGTTTCAGAGTGTAAGAAGATGGGAAAAACAGGTAAAGCTGGAAAGCTGATTCCCCAGCAATGGTCCCTGGAAAGGCAGAAAACTGTCACGGTTCCTGGCTTTTTCACTTGGGTTAGTTTTACCCACTGAAAGTCTAACTACACACCTATTCGGCTAAAGTCCCTCTTTAAAATCCCCAAACTTCCATGATATGGCTGCTATCACCTAAAACAGTAGAGATATCAGGAAGGGAATTTTAAAGATGTGCATAAGTTCCACCAGTAGTTCTTCAGTTTTACTATTCTCAAGTTTGGGGTGGAGGATACAAAAGGTCATCCAATTTGCATCTTTTACTATGATTATTAGAAGTCAGAAAGATACTCTCTTCCTCTAATATACTGTAAAACAAATCTTTGCTCACAAGAGATTCAGAACTTAGGCTAATGCTATCGGTTCTCAAAGTCTATGAAAAGAGCAGGTTGCCATCAAATACAATTTTGCTATGGGGGGAAATGTGTTCTGACTTCAAAAATTCTGTCTTGGAGAAGAATTTTGGAATATAACTTGTCTACATAATAGGATGATTTCATTTGTTAACCTAAACATTATACTTTTATTAATGTACTTAAAACTAATGTCTAAACAGCTAAATCAATTTGTTGCCTAATGTTTGTTTATGGTCAAACTAACTCTTATGGACTGAATATTTATGTGCCCCCAAATTTCATGTTAGAATTCTGACCCGCAATGTATTAAGGAGGTGAGACCTTTGGGAAGTACTTGGTCATGAGAGTAGCACACTCATTAAAGGGATTAGTGTCCTTAGGATACAAAGGCTTCTCCTGCCTCTATTTGCTCTGTAGCTCTTGTTCCACCATGCAAAGATATTACAGTTGTGTGATGTACACCAAAAGAGGGCCCTCACCAGAACCTGACCATGCTGGCACCTAATTTCAGGCACCCGTTTTCAGAACCATGAGAAATAAATAAATCCCTATTGTTGAGAAGCCACCTAATCTCCTTTGTTAGGGCAGTGTAAACTAAGACACCAACCACCCGCATCTTTTCATACAATGAATTATACTAAACTTCTCCCAGTATTTTTCACTGAAATGCAAGATTTTATGATTATTTATTTCTGTTTAAGCTCCCTTTTGTTAACTTGTGCTTATCTTCCAGCATGCTGGTATCTTTCTGAAAGTAAATTGATATTCTATGTAGGTCATCATTCCTCCCAGCTAGATGTCATCTCAAGAACTGATAAGCATGCTGTCTACCAGGTATATAAGTTGCTGTTTGACACATTTGAGCACAAGATATTCACCGTCTGCTTTTCAAATTCTAAGACAGCCACCACCCCTTGATTTTTCTTGACGCTTTCCCTACGAGCTGCTCACTAGACCATGCAGTATATGGTTGTCTGCATAAGTTAAAAATTTCAAAATGTTATTAGCTGTAGTAAATGGAGTTGGGGAGGTTGTAATGATGAGGAATAGGCTGAGATTACATTAAAGTAACTATTCTTTTTTTCTTAATACTTCCTTTTATAGATTTTCCTTAGGAGGAAAGAATAAGAACTGGGTAAATCTCTACATCTTAGCAAGAGTTTTTAATCACAAAATGCTGTTATTTTCCTAAAATGAACATTAACAAGTTTAATCAGCAAGATTTGTGGGAAGAGGCTAAGTGAGCAGAGAGAATGCCATGAGCTGCACACCACTGTCTGGTTGTCACTTACACTGGACAATGGTCAGCTTGGTGGGATGTGGGGGGATTCTCTACAGTGGCATGGATCCTGGAACCTTTCTTCTCTGCTCTCAAAGGCAATCTTGTCCACTTTATGGGTACAGCAGAGAGGATGAGGAACAGGGTCAACAAAACAAAATGGCAACTCACTCTCATCTCTCACTGTATTTGGGTTCTGAGATTCTCAGAAATCTCTGCTTCCTGCCACATCTTCCCCACAAGACACACAGCTCCTCCCACCTCATCTCTCCCTCCCCCTCACACACACACACACACACACACTCTCTCTCTCTCACACACACACACACACACACACACACACACACACACACAAGGCAGTAATTGAAAAATTACACTGCAAATATTTGACAGGAGAAAAAAACAAAAACACACACACAAAAAAAAAAAAAAAAGGAAAAGAAAGGCTTTTTCCTATCCTGGATTTCAAAGAGTTTTATCTGGGTCCTGGGGTTTATGGCTGGCTCTGGCACTTCAGCTGACTCATCACTTCTACAGCCTGACCCCAGAAACTGTTTCCTGCAGAAACTCAGAATGGCTCTTGTGCATCAGCCCAGATAGTCGGGTATTCTGGCAGATCAAGGTTTCAAGGAACACCCGCTGTTTGCTTTTCTGACATCAACATAAAGTATCCCAATTTTTCTTTAGACCCAATTTGACTCAATTACTCATGAATCTTTCATTATTTAATGTGTGCCCATTTACATTCCCTGTCCACATCACCCCTGGAATTAAAAGATTACTGCTTTATAAGACCACTCACTCTTCATCACTGAAAAATTCAAACAAGCACAGCAACCATTCAGAGTATTTCACCCAGTGGTCCCAGCCCAGCTTCTAAATCACCTGCAAACCTTAACATCCCACCCCCACCCCCGCTGGAGCAGTGGCTCAGTGGTTACGGCACTTGCCTGGCATGCACGAAGATGCAGGTTCAAACCCCAGCACCATGTATGCAACAAAGTGTTGAAGCAATGAGAGCCACATGAAAAACTAAATAAAATTTGATCCTCTCTTTTGCTCTCTCTCATTGTCCCTCTCTTAAAAAAAAAAAAAAAAGTCTCCCAGGGTCAGTTATACATGCTGTAAAGGGACCCAATAATTTACAGTTTCGATGAGCACCCCAGCAGATTCAGGTGGTCCTAGGTCCACATTTCAGGAAATAACCACTGTTGTAAAAGGTAGAACAAAACAGCATGTCAATGAAATTCACAGGACTTGGTGTCCCTCCTACATGAAAGTCCACACCATGGTTTCTACAGCAGATCTGAGTCCTTGGGGCATTCTGGCTCTGTATCTATTGTCTATGCTCCTCACAAAGCAGCTGCCACCTTGTCCCTTGCTCTCCAAAGAGTCTGTCTTTCAACTCTTCCAGATGACATTTGACCCCTTCATCAGTCAGCAGGAAAGGCGTCTCCTGATTCTAAAACTGCACACTCTGACCACACCCTTCAGATCCTCTTTTGTCCAGCTTATCCAAGCAATTCTGCTTCCTTGATCTGACACTTCTAACCAACCCTCCCTCAGATGTGAGGCTTTGCAGTTCCCCACTAATAGACGTGTAGCGAGTTCAATGTCCAGCTCTAGGTTAACAACTTCACATACTTCATGATGCAAAAACAAATACAACCCCGCCTGCTGGGATGCTTTCCCGGGACAGCACTTCGACGGTGTCCCTCTTCACAGTCATAACACCTTTCTGCTCCTGTTCAGATAGTCAACGGCACATGTGCTAGTTTCAAACATGTCTCAATGTGATTTTGTGGAAAATTTCAGAAAGTGGCTGTTTTAGAAAACCCCATGACCTCATTATGGGCAGACAGTGCACAGCACCTTGAAGTGCATTCCCTGACATACTGCACTGCCTGACACAGACACATTCTTGATGAAATAATGACTGATAAGTATGCCTAATTTCGCATAGTGGGTATGTTTCTTGGAAATTTCAACCTTAAATGCAGTAAAGAAAAAGATTTTATAAGAAGCTCTGGGAATAAAATCAACAAATATTATGCCCCACAAATATGCTTGAAATATACAAATACTATGCTTTAAAGAATTTGAGGTTCCAGGGCTCAAAGATATTCAAGAATCTAGGGGCTGGAGGGGAGGCTCAGCAGTTAGACCATTTTCCTGGCACATGTGAGGACCTGGGTTTTAACTCCAGCACTGCATACTCAACAACTAAGTGTCAGAGAAACAAAAACCAGATGAAAAAATAAATTAAAAGATATTCAAGAATCTAGTCAATACAGAAACACACCCAAACAAAAGGTTAAGAACAACTCAGTGATTAAGCAACAACTGTATATCAGGAGGAATCCTTTTCTAAAAAGGAATTACTAACTTAGCTTTTTTCTTTAGAAAAAAGAAAATGCCATCTGAGATGTGTTCTCCAAATTCTGAAAGAAAAAAACGGAAGTTTTTGTTGTTGTTCTTTTGTTTTACAGTGAAGGTTTAGAATAACAAATGGGAAGCACAGGTAATGGAACCTACATATATATTTAAATTCTTGCATAAGACTCATGAATCCTAAAATTTAATACTACTTCACATTCTTACAGAACCACAGCTCTAAAATAGCTTTCAAAACAAACTTGGAAATGGGCAAGATTCTCCCTGTTAGGAGCAGCATACCTAATAACTACAGGAGCTCACGCCCACTCCCCAGAGGTGGCCTGATGCCTTCAGGTAGACTGGCACAACTCGGTCCCTTCTCAAAACCAAGGGCACAATTGTTTTTCCACTACACACACACCCCTCCAACAAGTGAGATGTGCTGGATGGAAGCATTGCACAAGAACGTGGTTCTGACCTAAGAAGTCATAGGAACGGAAGAAGGAGATCACAGAAATCATCTTCCTGGAAGAGACCTTGAATTTCAACTTAAAGACCAGGGGGATGTGACCGTGAAAGGTGGGAGGACAGAGTTCGGCAATCACTTGTGATACCCTAACACAGGCTGGGAAAAGAGGAAGGAAAAAGAGACTTAGGGGAACAAGGCAGGAACTTTCGGCTGTAATGGTATTGGGTAAGGCAGAGAAGGAATTCTCAAGGTCCTTGTGGGTTATGGATGGAAGTTTATGCTTCCAAACTATTTCTGTAACGGTATAACTTCTACCCTGTGAATTAAATACAACCACAAAACAGAAGACTTCCTTATACATTATGTACAGCACTGCAATACTATACCACAAGTATTATACTTCTGCAATGGAAGCTAATGTGGCCACAAGGAAGTCATTAAGTATTCTGGCTTTATTTCAGACTCACCAAGATACCAAACTGGTGAGTAGCCTAAACTAAATGAACGTCTGGTACTAGACTGTTATGGGTTGAATTGCATTCCCTCAAAAAGATCAGAGTTCTAATCCCTAGTATTTTGGAATGTGACCTTATGGAAGACAAGGCCTTTATAGAGGCAATCAAATTAAAATGAGGCCTTAATCCAATATGACTGGTATACACATGAAGGGAAATTTAGAGACACAGAGAAAGAATGTGAGACTACCATGTGAAGGCTGCAGTTATGTTGCTACAGGTCAAGGAACTACTGGCAACCAGGAAGCCTTGCCCTGGTACCTTCAGATGGAGCCTGGGTCCATAACACCTGGATCTCAGAGTTCTAATAACCAGCACTGTAAAAAAAAAAAAAAAAATTAGTTTCTGTTGTTTAAGAAACTGTGGAGAGGGCTGGAGTAGTGGCTCAGCAGTTACAGTGCTTGCCCTGCATGCACAAGTACACAGGTTCAAACCCCAGTACCCACGTACACAACTAAATGTCAGAGCAATGAAAGCCATGTGAAAAACTCAATAAATTGATTCTCTGTGTGTTTGTGTGTGTCTCTCTTTCATTGTCCTCTCTTTAAAAAAGAAAAAAGAAATTGTGGACGGCTGGCTCGGCAGTTATGGCACTTGCCTGGCTTGAGCAAGGACGTGGGTTTGAACCCCAGCACCATGTACACAATGAAGTGTTGGAGCAACAAAAGCCACATGAAAACTAAATAAAACTGATTCTCTCTCACACACTGTCCCTCTCTTTCTAAAAAAAGAAACAAACAAACAAACTCTGGAATCTTGTTATAGCATACCTAGCAAAGTGATTCAGTAGCTGACTTAGACTAGGCTGTTTTGGTAACTAGTAAAACAAACACAAATTTTGCTAAGATATATTATTTTTTTAAAAAATTAACATTTGCTCCCAGATTGTGATTTGTCTTTTTTTCCACAGTTCTCTTTCTCACCATTTCAGAATCATGGCTGTTAGGAATTCAAAATAAAAATAACCAAGGTAGGACTGATTATATAGATACATGAAGAATGGCTCTCCAAAAAGCATTAACTGAAATAATTGTTTAGTGAAGATTAGACCCCATACCATAATCTTTTGACCATAGCTATGGATCAGACTCACCTTCACATGATTTTATTCCGTGTTTATCTTATCCAGACTGGGCTAATAAGTATTATTATTATCTGGTTCTGGTTTGGTTTTCATTTTCTTTCCATTTCTTTTGTGCACCTTTTTATAAAAGATTCAACAAACAAAGAAGGATTCTATGGGTCAGAGGTCAGTCAACTTCTGCTGACAGTGGCTTTTGTACATAAAATTTTACTGCAACATAGCCATGCCCACATATTATCTTCAGTTGCTTTATAGTTGAGTTGCAAAGGTGTTGCTGAGTAACTGTGATAGAGACCTTGTAATAATAGCAACCCTAAAACATTACTATCTGACTCTTCACAGAAAAGCATGCTGACCGGGGGTATAGACAGTCCATGAAATGCATGAGCAATTCCTATGTAAACCCCTGTTCCATACCCTCTACGACACTGAGAACAGGATCACCATTATTCCCTTTAGGAGCTCACACAGTGCTTGGTCCAGAATGGACTCTAAGATGCTGAGTGAATGAAAATCTGACTTGGATTTGTTTACAAAGGACGACACTGCAAAAACAGGACCTATGGGTTCTAGACTTGGCGTTGTTGGAAATAAGCTATGTGAGGCTGAAACATCATAACCTCCCAAATGACTACAGGGAAGAGCTGATTTCTTAAGGACTTTTTGGCGATGACATAAAGCAATTCTTTTCTGATAACACATGATGTAACAGACATTCCTTCAGATACCTCATCCAAAACACCTGTATCTTGTCACAGGATTCGTTCAGGGTAAAACTTCATGCTGTAGACACAGTCAATGAAGATCTCTGACAGCCACTACTTTTTCTAAGACAACTAAGAACCTTAAAATAGATACAGAAATGCTACAAGTTAACAACTAGTGTCTGAAATATCTCAATTATAAAAAAAAGCAGGAAAGTGTTCATTCATACTTTTCAAGAACACATAGCAGTGTGCTCCAAATGGGCCTCAGAAAGTCAGGTTATAAAGTCTTAGCTGTGATCTCTTCTACACAGGAATTTGCACCTAGAAACCACAGAGTAAACTCTGCATGCTGTAATAAGTCAGGCAGGAAGGGGCTAAAAATATGCAAATGTGTCTACCCACAGCCAATTATATGAGAAAGAAAACTAACTTAGAGGTCAAAAGAGTATTCATTAATAATTAGAATATGTGGGTTTTCCACATCACTGATATTTTAAACTTGATCGATTTCTCAAAAGCCAGTTACCTTGATTTGGTAGATGCTTTAAGAAGCAATAAAACAGGTGGGGAAAACTGATTTTAAGAGAAATTAAAAGCAAAAAAGAAATGAAAGTTGACCAATAACAGTTATTTTGTCTGAACAAGAGACACACTCTGCCTAAGGCCTATGCAATTTTAGAGAATGATTTAAAAAAAAAATCATGCCAACAATTCTGAAGCCCCATCAACAACTTTTCTCTTTTAAAGATTTACTCTTTAAAGTTTATTAACATTGATGCTAAGTGTGGCATAGCTGAAAAGGCAATGATAAAGGTAAGATGGAACAGTGTGGAGTCTGAAGATCTGGGCTTTGCAAATGGGAGACTGCACAATTCACTCCATGTCTCTGGATTTTAATTCCTTTTGGGTAAATTGAAGGGGCTGGACCAGACAACCTCTAATACCACTTTCAACTCAAAAATGTAAAAGGTTCCTTTAAGTAAGTGTTCCCTAAACTGCTCCAAGAATATTAGAAACAGTTAGAAAATACTCTAGGACTGTGATTCCATGATCAAATAATTCTAGGAAAACAATGAAATACACAAAGTTAGACAAACGTCTTTACTGCAGGACTTCAAAGCCTTTTCTGCTAATTTATACCATTACTCTCCTAGGCAATACTACATAGTATGTAGTGTTTCCCAATTTTCTTTGAACACTGAATATTTTAATTCCTGGAACACTTTCAACATTTAATAGAATCCAAATATCTTAGTGAACACAATTTGGGAAAAAAACAAATAGCTTTAAACAACAAACTTCATGAATTTAGAATCATAAGACAAAAGAAGCAATACACTCACATGGCAGTTTAGAGAATCCTTTTGGATACCCTAAGCACATCCCCACAGTGTCTACACGTACAGCACATCACCTCAGGTTCACTCGTTAACCCTTAAGTCTAGGAAGTCAACATCAGATAGAAGAAATCATTTCCATTTTCCCAATGAAAGCTGATTTTTTCTTTTTCATTTTTTGTCCTTACCACAAGCTATCTTCAGCTAATGAATAGAAGGACTGCAACTGCAGGATTTTCTTCACCCATCCTCCAACATCCTCTTTTGTGTCAACTGACTTGTGAGGAGACCCCCCAAGGAAGAAGGGGAGAAGCCTGTGTACCTAGGCCAGATATTGTGTCAAGATCGGTCACATACGACATCATCTAGTCATTTCCAAAAAATCAAGTAACTATGATCCCTAGTTTTGCCACATGGAAAATTAAGACTAGGGGACTGGAGCGGTGGCTCAACAGTTACCGGCACTTGCCTTGCATGCACGAGTACAGGAGTTCAAAGCCCAGGACTACGTACCCAGCAAAGTCTTGGAGCAATGAAGGCTGCACGAAAAACTAAATTAAAATTGTTTCTCTCTCTCTCACTGTCCCTTTCTCTTTAAAAAAAAAGAAAGAAAGAAAAGAAAATTAAGACCAGAGCTTAAGAAATGTGATCACAGTCACAGAACTAAAACGCAAGGTTGAGAACCATATCTCTGTCCACCTTTTGCCTTTCAAAGCATTTTACGAAGATGATTATTAATGGTTTGATAGTGCTTTTTTGTACTTAAGTTTGTATTGCAAATTGAAAAAATTCAACATTTTTTTAAATTTATGGTTCATGTTGGTTGACGTCTGTTTGAAATATGACTTGATTTACACCAATATCACAACAGTAGTGATAAGTAGGCGTAATCTATGCAACAGCCACATTTTAGTAAGTATAAGCACCGGAGCCCTTAGGTGGTGCCAGAGACAAGCATTACCTCATTTAATCCTCCAAAGTACTCCAAAGTTTCTGTTTGTTTTGCAGTGCTGGGTATGAAAGGGGGGAAGCTCTTGAAATTACTCTATCCTCAAGATTAGACCTTAAACTAACAAAGCCATTTTCCCCTCCCTCTCCCCCAGGGACTTTTCTTGCATCTTATCAGAACTTCCCTGTCCCTCCCTATTCTGAAAGATCAGTAGTAACTCACTTTGCGCTGCTTAGCTTTCACATAATGCTCTCCATTTTAATACCATTCTCACCTTACCAATGCCAAGCTGTACATAAACCACTGTACTGATCCTTCCTGCCCCTTACTGGTGAAGAATGGTCAGAGGATCTTGCTGACTCAGGCTGCCCCACCCTCACTAAGGTTTACTCATCTTTTTACTCATCTCTGAGCAGTCACCAACTTCCCAAGAGCAATTTCAAAATCTTTGGTCACACTCCTTAAGCTGGAACCCCATCTTCCTCATCCTGAATAGATGACCTTGGATCATGACAGAAATGTCAGCTCTGGAAGGAGTTTCCCTCCTTTTCTTACCATCTCTGCAACAGCCCATCTTCTCTATCAATATCACAGACAGGAAACTAGCCTGCCTGCAAGGCTAGCCTGCCTCAATCTCTCCTTTAAATCTTTTATTCACATATTATAATTATAGTGAGATTCATTATGCCATATTTGTGCATACGCAGAATTTGATCTCATTCTAGTACCTTCCTTTCTCCTCCCCTCCTCCATCCCCCAATCTGTTTACTCTGCCGATCTCCTATTATTATTGCACTGTAATGATGGTGTATTTGTATATTGACATAGAATAATTTGGTATACTTCATTCCCCATCAGTCTTTCTTGTGACTTTTAAAACCTGGTGCCATCTATTCCCCATTTTTTAGGCCCTACAACCAGTCAAATGCTAAAATAGTCCTGTCTTCAGGCTGTGGAACTCCAATCAGGAGAGACTCTTTTCTTTTGGCATCTGACATTCCAAAGACACACTCTCTTCACTTACCTACCTTTTTTTGTTTGCTTTCATTTTTGAGTTGGGTGATATGTTGCCCAGGCTGGCCTGGAACTCCTAGGCTCAAGTGATCTTCCTACCTCAGTCTCCAGAACAGCTGGGGCTATGGGTGGATTACAGGAGTTTACCAGGAGGCCCTTAATTATCTACTCTTTAAATATGTTGGAATGTGCTTCCTTTCACCCCACTTTGCTATCCCATTGCACACAGCATACTCTATTGAAACTTCTATTTCAAAGGCACACAAAGACCTCCCAACAGATAATCTCCAATGGCCTTTCACTGGGCTTTTGTCTTCCTTGATCCCTGGGAAACAGTTAACATAGACGACCACTTCTCTTTGAAAAGGCTCTGCCTTGGCTTCCATGACACTCCAGATTCTCCCAGTTTGTCATTTCTGTGCCCCACTTTGCCAAAGGCTCATCCTACTTCTTTCCAGTACAGAATCTATGCTCCCCAAGACCAGCCTTCTCTCAACCTCTCTCTCCATAGAGTACTTCAATCTATTCCCAATGCTTGCTAAAAATGTCTACCTGGGAAAGTGAAGAAGGGTAATATGTGATTTGTGTGGCCAAATGAAAATGGCCAAACCAAACTCATCGCTCTCCCCCCAAAACTATTTCACTGTAGCAGAGAGAATACTCTAACCCCTTCACCACTCTGGCTGCATCTGCCACATTCCTGTGGAGTGGGAGATGTTTGGACCTATCCAAGGCTCTTGCTATGCCACGGATGTTACAGATAATTGTGCAGTTACAGATAACACCTATTATCAAGAAAGAGATCTGTTGTATTCCAAAGAATATCAGAATCCAGGGAAAATGAAAAATTCACGCCCTGTGTGAGGGAGTCTCCATACTGACTTCAAACCAAACTCGTCGCCTTTCCCAAAAAACTATAGAAAAAAAGTTTATAACACTCCAAAATGAGTTCTTACATGGTTCTCAGCAGAAGCATGATAAGCACTTAGGCTGGACAATTATTTCTCACGAGAAATTGACCTGGATGCTACAGGACATTTTGCATTCCTGGTGTCTGGATGCTGACTACCAGGAGAATTTAGCAATCCATCCCCCATTTATTTTAACATCTAAAAAATGTAGAAAATCTCTGCAAGAAGAGAGATATGCTCTTGCACATCATGGAGCTCAGAGCAAGCAAAATTACATTAACTTTTTGTTTTCCCACTCATTTAACTTGGGAATTCTCTTTACTCAAAACCCTTCCCTTTCCAATCAGTAAGTTACCTACCCAATCCTGTCAATTCTTTCTACCCAATACTTGACTCTGCTTTAAATACAGTCACACTGCCACTACTGCATTTTATATCTTTACTTCAACTGAGACAGTTTCTAAACTTGATCACTCAATCATTCATTTTAGCAAGCTTGATCCTATTGTCCTCTATCCTCCAACCCCTACCCTGCATCCAGCTAACTGAGTTGCTCACTATTCCCCTAATAAAGTTCATGCTTTCTATCTTCAGAACTTTTGCTGTAATGTTCATTCTGCCTGAAATTTCACCTTCCATTATGCAATGACACCCCATCTCCTGAGTTAGAAATGCTGGCATAATCTTGGGAGTTCTCTTCCACAAGTAGTTGCAAAATATTTATTAGGATACAGATTCATTTGACTGTTAAAAGCTATAATTTCTACCTAGGAAATAAGTCAACATATGAAACATTTTACATATAATTTTAGGGGCTTCACGTACTCAGATATCTATGAAATTTGGTGCATCCTCCTATCTGTAGTGAACTGCCTTCTTTTGGGTCCTCAGCATCTCTTAGCCGTTTTAACAGCTAGTTCAGTGCTTAGTTGGCTAGCCTCCTCCCTAGCACACAACAATGCATGCCTCCTTGCATGCTAATTTACTTCCTAAGGATTCATGTCTGCTACACAATATCTCAACAACCATTAATACAATGTTTCTAAGTTTCTGCTAAACTTTTAACAAAAGGATGGAATATTACTCTTTGAGTTGGTCTGATACATCTGACCTATCAAACAGAATACAAAGCAGAAAAAAGTTCCTCAAATATTTGAACAAGTAGGGTTGAGTTGATCAAAAGTAGTCTTTCAAAAAGATGATTTATAGACAGTTCTCCAAAAGATCAGAGACACACAGAGCAAAGGAAGCAAGTACTAGGTTATGGGACTGACAAAAGAAAAAACTGTGATCTAAGAATCTGAGTTAATGAAAAAGACAGGCTCTTTGCCTGTTCCCAACCTACACGGAATCAAAGCAACATGACTTGAAGATTTTGTCACCTGCTGTATCAAGCAAAGTAAAAACCCAAGCCAGTGTACGTCAGTTCACACTATAATTCCAGATACTTTGGAGGCTGACGCAGGAGGATCCCAAGTTCAAGGCCAGCCTGGGCAACTTATCAAGACCCTGTCCTAAAAAAAAAAAGAAAAAAAAAAAGGCTGGGGATGTTGATCAGTGGTAGAGAGTATGCCTGGGTTCAATCCTCAGTACTGGGGGTGGCAGGGGTTAGGGAGAAGAAAAAGCCTAACAAAGTAACACTGCTCCTCTCTCTTCTCTAAGTACCCCAACCTCCTCCATCTCCCTCTCTCCTCTTGTCCCTTGCCTCTATCAAGCCTTGTATCCTCTGTAGTACACACATAACCCTCCCAAATACACCAAAATTCCCCCTGGCTTGCACACTAACGATTGCTTCTACAGTGCTGACATTATCTATTATCATGTACTTCTTAAAACAATCCTCACTGTGCCATTATAAATTCAAGACACCTCTAAGAAGCCACACCTCCCACTACACTGCTTTTCAAAAAACTAAAAACAAAAAGGAGGTTTTGCAATGAGAAAAAAATCATGAGTAATCACAATAAAATATAGCCAAAGAATTCTGACATAAGCAGAACAGTCTGTAAAAGGCAGGGGACAGTGAGAGAGAAATAGAATCAATTTTAGTTTTTTCATGTGGCTTTAGTAACTCTAACAATTTGCTGCATATGTGGGGTTGGGGTTCGAACCCACGACCTCCTGCATGCCAGGCAAGTGCTGTAATGGCTGAGCCACTGCTCCAGTCCCAGCAGAGCAGTATTGATGTGTCACATTTAATACAGAAATTAGATATGTATATGTGTGCAGGGAGGGTATCTATCCCCAAAACAACTATATTTAAATGTAGCTACAAGTCCAATGAAAACAGATGGTTGTGATAACTCCTCAATATTTAGAATATTTAAATAGTGAATCTCCTGAAAAGTAATCCAGGATATTAAATTTCACATTTTTAAGTATACTGCCTCTCACTAATCCATACAGATAAATTAGTGCCTTGAAAAAATATTTTTTAGACTTCAGAACGCCTGTTTAAAATAAGTGTACATGTAGGAATGACTAAGTTAGAAAATGTAAATAATTTCCAAAAAGGTGGTACAGAAGTTTGTAGAAAGTAAAAATAATAGAAAATCATAAAGAATACAAAAGGATCACGACTTTTTATTTTCTTTCTTTTTACCAAGGGGTGTTGCTGTGTTGCCAAGCTGGCCTGGACCTCCTGGGCTTGCACCTCAGCCTTCCCAGGAGCTGGGACTACAGGCAGGTACCACAGCTCCCAAATTCATGCTGCTACTTGAGATTCTCAACAGGAAAGAACTTCTTGGGGTTTCACACAATTTTTAGAAGTTAAAGATAGTAATAATTTCTAGATTTGTTTCTGACTTTGTCTTCTTGATAACCAAAGGACTACATGCTCACTGTAGTGGGCAAGGACTGGAAGATTGGGGGGGGGGGGATAAAGAACTAAGAAAAGTAAGTCACTTAAGATTCTACAGCAGAGGAATCCACTTGTTAATAATTTAGCAATTTTTTAAATTTTTTCTCCATTTTTTCTATTGATGCATTATAGTTGTACATAATGGTGGGATCTGTTACATATTAGTACATGCACACGATCACACAATATAACAATATAATTTGGCCAACATACAATTTTTTAAATTACATTTTTGAGAATGTATTGTGTACATAATTAACAAACCCAAAATGATCTTTCCCTATTTACATCATACTGTTTTGACACTTCTTATGCTTAAATGAATGTAGTGGAACCAGCATAGATTTCTACTTACTAGGATGTTACTCTGCCTAATACTGCTTCATCAATCTGATCCAGAATTCAGTTTCCCCATTTAATTGTTCTAACCTTATCCTAATTCCAGATTCAAGGAAAAGCTTTCTTCCCTCTCAACAATATGTCCATCCTATTTTAAAGTTTACCAGGCTTTGAGAATGTGTTAATCAAAGCATTCTGTACAGACCCAAGTTTAAAAACAAACACCCACCAAACACCTACGGACGTCCAAGGATTGAAAAAAAAAATTTATTTTTCTGAGTAATGCAAAGATGGCACCCAGGAAAATTAAACATACAAACAAGACAAAGGAAGGAATTCAGGAAACAATTATTCATTGTAAGAACAACTGAATCTATCCATTTTTCAAGCAAGTTTAATAAGGTAGCGTTTTTTCATGCTAGGAGTGATCAATGCTCTTTTTATCTTTTGCATTTATATATTTTCATAAAATAGAGAATTAACAATTAAAGAGCTTTCTTTCTCCAAAGAGAAAGTAAAATGGGCAAAAATGGCATAATCCAGGAACAACTATTTAAAAGTAGGAGACCCACTTTTCTGCTTCCTTTTAGTTCTTTTCTTAAAATGTGGTTAAGAACCTCATTCTCAACCTCCACATCTGCCCACATTCTAAACACAGTCTCTTCTAGGAGGCCGTTAACGTGGCCCATTCTTAGGAGACTGCTCCAAGGTCTCCCAGGACCACAAAGTGTCTCCTAGGACCACCTGCTGCTGTTGCTCTGTGGGGGGTACATTAATAATAATAACACTTTAGAAGGATTAACAACAACTACCCAGTGAAGTGTGCGCTATTACCTTCACTTAGCAGAAACTGAGGCTTAGAAAGCTAAGTGGGAAAGCATACAGGTAGAGCGGGTACTTACGCCAGGATCTTTCAGTGAAGCACTGACCAAATGGCTTAAGGAGGTAAAAAGTGAAATTTGCATTGTTGTCAGGGTTTAAGGAAAATGCAAAGAGGCAAAATTTTCAGTGGAAAAAGTCAGAATGGCATGTTTTATAATCATGCTTTTTTTGTGTTAGTGATTGTAAAAAGTGCATTAGGTTCCCCTGAGAAAGTGTTGCTGGATTCAGCAAACAACAAATATGCAACATGAAAAAATATTTGGGATAATTACAGTTAAAAAGAAAAAAAAATCCATCGTTTACCTGAGATTCAAATTTTACTCTCCAGTATGTTACCTGACAACCCTATGAAACAAACACCACCATTAATAAATTACAATGCTGCCATTTCCCAAAGCTGAAATCTGGGCCACCCCATGTGCCCCACATTTTGGGGGGGAGGCCAAGTAAAGGGAAGTGTAGCAAGGTTATAGTTAATTCAGCTTCCTTCTCTTGTTCCTTGACCCCAGAGACCTGGCTTTCACCAATGAGACCGCTTAATTTCACTGCCTATTTAATCTCCAGGCCCTTCTCTACTGTATATGGATTTCGTGAGGTTTAAACATAACCAAGGTTGAGAGGAGATTTCATACTTAAATGCTTGAAATAATTATTTATTGGCTGAGTGCTTTGGAAGTACATTTTCAGAAACTTAGAGAATTTAGACCACCACCAAGAAAGTGCTCAAAAATAAAATAACTGCCAATATTTGGTGAGCCTAATTTACAGTAGTCTCTAAAAGGAAGGAAAAAACAAAAACTAGAAATGTGTTCAAAACCTGAAGAACTATGGAAAAAGCAGTGAGATGCCAAAAGGCGTGCCCAACTGAAAGTGTACAAGTCTTGGGGAAGAATTCTATACTCTTCAAAAGGCTGTGGATAGGTATTTAAAACCTAGTCACCTTGAATCACGAACAAGATGGCGTGATAAAAAAGGGAAGAAGACCTTCCTGACGTATACCAATTTAATTTCCAGCTATTTTCCCCTAAAGCTTCAATCTCTGTGGCTTGAATATGTTTACCTTTGTGTTAAAAAGAAAAAATAACCACCAAATTAAGATTGGCTCAGGGTTCACTTATATATTTTCTATGCATAACTTTAATCTTCAAACTTTAACAAAACTCAATCTACTAAACACAAACTGCTGTGAATAGAAACTGCTTGGAGAGGATTAATCAACAGCTTTGTATGTCATCCTCTAAACAAGACCAGACACTGAATCATGGTTGAATTCCTCACGTGCAGCTACACCCAGTTAATCCTCAAGAAAGCAACAAACTATGTAAATGTACTTAAACTGAAGAGATAAGTACTTCTCTCTTCAAAAGTTAGCAACATTACCAAGTACAACTATTAGAAGGCAAGACCATTTGCAAAGACGTGGGCACACACACAAGAGGATTCTTACATTCACTTTGCTACCTCTAAAAGCCCCACTGCAAACCACTAGGACGACATACTATTTATCAAAATATGCTTTGATACATGCTACAATTTGCAAATGTCAAACTATGTGGCATCACTGAATCAACTATCTTAAGAAAGCAGTTCCAAAATGGAAATAAGGAAACATAAGGAGAGAAATGGCTAATAAAAGAATTCAAGACACATATCACGAGGGAAAAATGGAAATATCCATTTTCCATACTTAAAAGCTTTTAAGTATAAAGATTTTCCCCCTTTCAAACCACTGAAATATTTTCACAATTACAAAAGTCCTGGTACATAGTTTTCATTTTGGTTTGGGGGGCATGCTGTATCTACTTCAGTCTGTATCTACTTAATGAACATCATATCTCTCAACATCACAGTCAACAGTAACAGGATGTACACATTTCTCCACTAAGACTAGAACCAACAAATTTGAACTAGATACTGACACTAGGTTATCACTCCACTTAAAAGCATCTCCTTTGACCTGAGCCGAGCAGGTGTATGTCTAATGCGCTCACATGCCTGTGATGCAGGAAAATCCTGTTCATCCCACATGACTCTGGGTATGAGTGCTCCCTGGATCCCTGACTACACCATGTGGGGCCGGGAGGAGAATGAGCACCACCCACCTCTGCTTTGGCTGAAACTGGCTGACTCCTATATATGTCAAATGTAAAAAGGTTTAAGAATTGTATAATAATATAATATTTGTATAATAATGCACTAAAGCACCAGGAAGTCACTACTCAGATCATCCATTTGCTCTATCCTTCACTTTACATTTCACTTCCTACCTACCACCTCTCAAAGGGTGTGAGAAATCCCTAACCTGGACTCCTGAAACTAGAAGGTAGATAGGCAACCAGCAGAGAAGCTTGGCATGAGTTTCTACGGAGATGTGCACCTAATCAGGCCGTTGTATAGTGGGTTTGGGGGCCTGGTGGCCAGGGTTCAAATACTGGCTCTGCACTTTGGGTTGTATACATTCTGGGCAAGTTATTTAATTCTTGCCTTGTTAACAGTAAAGTGGAGACACTTGTTACCTGCCGCACAGAACTATCCAGATAAGGAAATCAGTTAACTCATGGAAAACATTTAGAATGGCAACCAGCAGGAAGTAAGGTTCTCAATGGTTGTTAGCTACCAATATTATATGCTCAGTAAAAGAGATTCTGACCTTTTTTTCCCCTTCAAAGTGATATCTTTAAGTATTCTTTACAATTATTTTCTTCAAGCAAATTATTAGAAAAAGAGCTCTAACAGGTGATTATGCATTTCTAGATTAAAATCAAACTGCCTTATATAACTAAAAATTGCCGATTCTTTCATTAAAATGAGCAAACTGATATTAACTGCAAGGTGCAAGGTTAACATCACAAAATCTGATAGAAAGCATCAATTAGACTTCCCATTTAGGCTATGCCAGGATGAGATCACGAAGTCACTCACGGTAACAAGTCCCTGAGCTGGAAGTGTGCTTTTGCAGTGAATGGCTAAACACTAACAAAAGAAACCTTTGACTCAAATACCACTGGTACCCTGGGTCTTGTGTCTGTATAATGCCTACACATTCATTTCTTTCTTTGCCTATAGAAAAAAGAAAGTCTGTTTGTTTTTCTGATTCAGTCAGCCCTTTCAGTCTTTGAATCTAAGGAGAGCCCTGTGAAAAGAGAGCATCTTATCAGCATGCTCCAGCCAGCAGGCTATCCCCCCTCCACACACAAAACCTCCAGCCCCTCACAGCAAAAGGCCTTGCCCTCAGAGCCTTTTCCCAATTCAGAGCTAACACCCGCCGGGTTTTGACAACAAATAAATGAATACACAAGGCCCTAACATAATTAGCCATCTTTTCAGGTAGAGTGAGGTGGGTAGGGGAGGAGCAGCTAGGAGAGTACTGTAAATTGGCTTCACTTACTGTTGATGTTAGTTGCTGCATCTGAGGGCACTATTTCAGATGAAGTCACCTGAAGTGAGTTTAGATGTCTGTTTACAAATCCTGACAATTTAGGCATATACTTTGGCCAAGTCACCAATGTAGATTTTATTTTTTAATTAAAAGGAACTTCTGAACCCGTGTACAAAGTGCCATGGACTTCCACATAACAGGCCCACAGATAGCATGTGTTTACTGTCTTTTTAAGGGAAAGTTAACATGTAAAAGCACCAAAGCCTAGAAAATATGACTTTTTGACACTTCTAAAATACTTGCAGATAGGCTCATGGTAGCACATACTGTTTTAAAAAATGACTTTGAGAACAAGAACTAAACATTATTCTGTGAATGTCCATAGGAAGTCACAGGGCATCACTGTCATGGGTCCTGATCTTAATAGAGCCAGGGCCTGCACCAAAGGACACAGTTCGCTGGTATCACTATTGGGTTGGTAACTTAATTGATTTGTCTCAGTGGTGAAGGATGTAGACATGAGATTTACTAAGAAATAAAATACATGCAATCCTGTTTTTGTTTTCTCAACAAGCATTTTGCAACTGACCTCTAAATCAGTTTAACCTTTTCTAAACAGACCTGCACATTTTTTACATAATTTAAAGCTAGGTTTTGTTATTGCTGCTGTTGAAAGGCATTGTGAGATTTATCACAACATGGAATCGGTAACCTCTTAAAAACAAAGATGGAAAACAAAACAAAAGGCCATAACTATAAGCTCCCAGCTCCACTCCTTTTCCCGGCAGGGGATTTTAATCTAACCACTGAAGTGCCTTTGGAGTTCAATCTGTTAAAAAATGTATGAAACAGTATTAAAATAGGAAAAGGCATGTGTATGACTCAGGCTTATCCCAGTATCTCTGCAACTAGGTTGTCACAGGACTTCCCTGTGCTGCTGAAAACTGAAAACCTTGAGAAAGTGACAGTAGAAGTTCCTGTTTCTTTTTCTCTTTTTTAAATAAGGGGGGCGCGCGCGAACACACACACACACACACGAACACACACGCGCGAACGAACACACACACAGACACACACACGTCTTCCGGGTTTCCTACGAATCAGACAGGTTCTTTGAGGTTCCAAGTGAAGGCTGCAAGCCAACGTTAAGATTTATTCTAGTACTGCTCTGCACACAAAGGTTTCAAAGGAAAGCCCCAAACTTGTTGCAGGGCTGGTCGAAGCCCCCGGCCTGGCGCGCTTCGCTCTCGCCACCTCTCTGCCCCTTCCCCTTTCTCCAAGTCGCACCCGGCCTGGCTCGGCGGGGGCGAGGGCATCTCCCCTGCTAAGGTCACCGGCCCGAGCCGTCCCCACCCGCCGCCTCCTTCGGAAACAAGGTCACCGCCCAGCCCGGTCCCTCCGAGGAGGAGCGGCGCCCCGCCGGCTGAGCGCTGCCGCCCTTTGTAAAGCGGGGCTCGCCGGCCTCTGCGCGGCATCCCGGCCGCCGCCTCACCTGCTTGCGATAGGGCGTCCTGCAGTTACTGCTGCCCCCGGGGTTGCCGCTGCTGCTGCTGGGGAAGATCATCGCGGCGGGCGCTGGCGGCAGGCGCGGGGCAGCCTCGGCCGCGAGGGGGAGGGCGCAGGGAGGGGGCCGGCCGGGCCCGGGGCCGCGGCCGCTCTGGGAACTCCCTCTCGCCGCGCGGCGGCGACCGGCGGGGGCTGCAGCTCCGGGCAGACTTCGCCCTCGACCTCCGCACTCGCCTAAAAGTGCGCCGCGCAGACGGCGGACCGCGAGACTCGAGCAGCTCCTGGGGCCGCCGCCCTGCGTGCCATGGACTGGAGTTCGCGCGCGGAGCTGGCGGCGCCGCGGACTCTCCCGGCGGCAGCGGAGGAGCAGCGCCGCCGCGTCCCCACCTACCACGGCCTCAACCACCGCCCCGAGAGCGCGCCCGCCGGGGGCGGGGAGGCGGCCGCGCACCGCCTTGCGCCGCGCCCAGGCCCACCCGCGCTTCCCCGCCCTCCTGCTGGGCGCGGCGCCCGCTGCCCCGCCGGCCCGCAGGTCCCCACGCTCTCCCTCCGGGTCCCGGGGCGGGGGTCTGGGCTGCGGGGGTCTGGGCTGCGTGGCCTGGGGAGCCGCCGGCGCCCCCGCTCTGGTGCAATGGTTGGGTCTGGCAGCCCGCATGCCGCACATTCCTAGGAGTAGGCAACCCCCCTCCTCCGTGTTTCCCCCTGGGTTCTTAGCCTAAGCACGGGCGGCAGCTTTGCACCCCAGCACGAAGCCCCTTTTAAGGACATCGCTTCAAGGATCACTCTGGCACCTGGGTAGGAAGTGAACTGGCCCCCAGATTTTTTCCCTTTTCTTCTGCTTCCTTACTATTCCCACCCCCGAAAAGGTGCGGATAATTACTCCTACTTGGAAGCACAAATCAGCCCTCCAACGAACCTCTGCAAATATTCCTTCCCCCAATTCACACGCTAAAATTTCACCGATGGAAACAGGTCTCCACTCCCCAGCCCCTTACCCAAATATGTACGATAAAGTTTTGTATTTCATTCCTATGCCAGAGTTGGCAAGCTTTCCTTCAAGAGGACAATATCAAAAAAGACCATGAAAATCATTTTAAATCATCCGTTGGTAAGACGGCTTCCTCAAAACTGGAACAGTGCAACACTTCCTTATGTTAATTATTAGATGCTACACAAATGTTTTCTCTTCAAGGGACACGAACTCTGCAAGAAAAGGGACAAAGGGAGGAGGCAATTTCCTTTGTTTTCCCGTTGAAATGATCTAAAGCTGCTCCTCCAGCTGCGCCTTTTCAGGACCACCTTTCCTCAGATGCATCAAGCACCAAACCTGTGCAGTGCAGAAGGCCTCTGCAGCATCTGGTCAGGCAGAGAAAGGCCATCTCTGGTTAGGCCCCTGGGGCAGGCTTGCCGTCTTTAAAGTTGGCCTGTTCCAGGGTGAGTATTACAAAGTATTGTCACTAAAGTAAATGTTGCAGGGTGCTTCCTTGGCTTACAGACTCTAACACCTTCCTAGAAAGACCCATCTGCTATGATAATGAAAAATCCTAACTTATCTAAAACGTGACGGGACTCAACTTTTGGCTATCACAGAGAAAACAGTATCCTCTATGGATATCAAGTTTCTAGCAAAGCCCATTCAAGGGCTTTTCTGGCAACAAGAAACTGAAAATTACCCATTCCAAATATCCTGCTGGTGACTTGGTAGGCTGCTTCCATACTCCCAAATGCTGCCAACGTTTGCCAGCAAAAGTCATGAGAATTAGCAAATCTCACTTTTTAAAAAGAACTACATACACAAAATGCACATGCAATTCCTAATTCAGGTAACAAAAAAGCAGTGAAGGAACATATTCTGGGCACAGTACTACGGGTACAATGAGCAAGTAAGAACTTGCTAGATAAAATTCACAGTAAGTATGTGTCCCTCGAAGTGATTAAATATTAAAAAGAACAGTAGGACTGGAGTGGTGGCTAAGTGGTTACGATGTTTGCCTTGAACACGCAAGTACGCAGGTTCAAACCCCAGCACCATGTATACAAAGAAGTCTCCGAGCAATGAAGGCCACATGAAAAACTAAATAAAATTGATTCTCTCTCTCTCTCTCACTGTCCCTCTCTCTCTCAAAAAAAAAAAAAAAAAAAAGCACATAGTATTCAGTTGTGAGCTAGTACATACGCCAGGACTATTTTCACTCCATGCATTTAAAACTGTTTTGACTGAGTTTTGCTCTCTCTTCTCATTAGGACACCCGCTGCAGTTATCAGGCTCGGGTATGAAATGGAAGGTACCTTTTCCTGAAAACTTACTGCTCAAACCCCATCATCCAGACTGGTCAACTATGGGAAAAGGTCCATGGACAACTTCAGTTGTCAGGACTGGTCTCTTAGGAAACCACAATCTAAATCACAGAAGAACAGCATAGATTTTTTTTTTAATGTCTCTACTTTGAGGTCATGATAATTTGGATGGTATGCCATTCCAAAATGCTAATGCTTGACTGGATACCCTGCAGTAGTTTTACAGACATAATTTTCAAGTGATAAGAAAGTTTAAATTAGAATACTACAAAAATTCTAATACTAAATGTAAAATATACCAGTACTAAAAGAACATTAAAAGAAATCTGTCTTTAAGCCATAAACAGAGATGATATAGGCATACATGTTTTAAAAACTTTGTCCACCGAAGTTCAGAATTCCCAAACTTAAGTAGGTCTACACTCTTAACTAAGTAAAGCATTACAAAGAGAGGAAAAGTAGATAGTCCACATTCAAAAATATACAATGTGATGAAGTCCTCAAATCCAAAGAATCCAACTTAAAGGTAATAACGATATGAAACCATATCATGCAATCAATTACAGATATTTAAATGCAATCAATTACAGATATTTAAAAACTGCTCAGCTGTAAGAGTGATTACAGGGATGGATCCTGGCTTGGTGAATTTGGGAAGGTTTACTGACCTTTGAAATTAATTTTGGGACAGGGAAAGTAAGGAAACAGTGGAGGGTGAATGCAAGTCACCATGGTTTGAAAAAGGGCTTTGGAACCTGTCCTGGAGTTGCACATCCTTTTCAAAGGGTGACTGAGACTTTGCTGGTGGGACTGTCAAACAACATCCTCCCCCAATTTCAGCTAGTAGGTAGAGATGTGGGAATCTGACCCAAGGGCACCCAATCCACAGACTGGCCAGTGACCTTTGACCTGGCTGGGACTGAAAAAATGAGCGGGGCCAATCTAATTCTCACCCTTGGGAATTTGATTCAGAAAAGTCCAAGAGCTGAACCAGTTAATAAAGGGGCAGAAACTGCAAGCGTGCCAGGGTAGAGCTGAGGCCACAACAAGCCAAAACTGTACGCAAGCCAAGGTTATGAGGAAGCAGAAACTATGAGTAAACAGGAAGCTGACTGGCAGTAAGCAAGGAGTAGAGCACTTGGCTGTGAGATGATGTGGGGAGCTGTAGTCCCCAGAGCTGTGAGGCTCTTCAGACTTGCAGCAGCCCTTAAAACACCATGCGTACACTTAAACCCCACCCCTTCCAAGAGCTTAAAGGAATCTGGACTTTGCAATCCAAAGAACAAAGTTAAAACAGAGCCAAAGAGTTCTGGCTCCACATTTCAGCTTTCATTTACTAGCCACAAGGTTTCAGGCTAGCTAGTTGACCTCTCTTGGTTCAAGATTGTCTTCAGGACAATTGTCTTTAAGTATGGCACACCAGGAGAAAAAAAGTGCCAAACTCAATAAATGGCAGCTGTTGTTATTATTTTTCCAGCTTTTATGCCGGGGGTGGGGGGAATGGTTCATAGAGTTAAGTGGGTGTACTGTGTAAATATCTGATGTTGGTTAAGTCTGGCTGACCATCAAAGAACAGGCCCAAGGATATAGTGGGCATCCATGGCAAGTAAAAAGATCAAATTAAGGGAGGGGAAGTCACTTCAATGACTGCTGTTGAATAACTGAATGATTATTGCTTTCTAAGGCTGTGTATATTATAGACTTAGCTTTAATTTAAAAAAAAAATGTCTGGCAAGTTTCTGTTTCAAGAGTCTAGGTGCACTAAAGCCTTTTTTCTTTTTTTTCTCCCCAATATATTGTTGATCAATTTCCTTTAAAGAAATTACATGTTGGAGCAGGGCCATTTCTATGTGAACGGCAAGACCGAGAGCAGTATCAGAGATCACACTCTAAGGTAAGAGGAGTGTACAAACAGGGGTAATAAGGATGGAGCAACCACTACATGCAGAAGCCTGCAATCTAGTAAGGAGATGAGACATATAGGTAATGATTTCTTCTGTGACTTAAAAAAACCTTGTACAATTGGAATTTGGGAATCTGAAAGTAGAGCACATTTGCCTCACAGAAACAATTCAAAACTGAGACTTTTTCATTTTCAAGTATCTCTCAACTCATTTAACTTTCGCAATAACCCTATGGGGTTGGAAGGGTTATTAGGCTTACTGTGCAGGTCAGGGGGAAAAGTTAGGTAAGGCTGATTAATCTAACCATAGAGCAAACTAGTGTTAAAATCTAGACTTAGCTTCAGTCCGGAGCTCCCTCAAGCTCTATGATGCTACATCTCAAAAAATAATGCTCCAGGTTCCTAGGTGAATACTTGCAACCCAGGCAGCCCTGAGTTGCTGTGCAACAATAATGCAAGGTATTAAGTGGTAAGTGCAAGGCAGGTGGTCAAGACAATAATGTGCTATGGGAATCCACAGGAGAGAGAGATCAATACAGGATACAACATGGGTGTGGGATGCTCAGCTGTATAAATGTTTTGTTTGAAGGACAGTCAGAAAAAATCACTGTGCAGATGACCTGAAAAACAAAAGTAGACATAGAAAGCTGATCTGAGAAAGGATGGAGATTTATGGTACTCAAAGCTGAAATCATTGTTAACTGATAAAAGCTGAAATCATTGTTAACTGATAAACTCCCTAAAAGTGGCAGATGAGGAAAAGTCAAGGGATTCTTATCCAGGGGACTCTCATCCTAATACACCTTAACACGCAAGAGAGGAACAAAGAAAGTGTGGTGGTAGAGCTAAGTTTTGAAAGAGAAGATGTCCCATGAGATAGGAATAGAACACTTCTATCAAGAAAAGAAGTGACCTACAGCAGATTCATTCCTTCCATCACAGCCAAAGCATTTCAAACACCCTCTTTTGATTCAGATTGAAAACAGAAAGGAATTAATAGGAAAACTTCATTCAACATTATTTCAAACTACAACCTTTAATGCATAAAGTTGGCTATACAGTATTGGTTAGTACAAGAAATTCATACTAAAAAAGGTTCACACTAGAGAGTCCCTGTTTAAAAGCTCATGAAACCTTTGGCTCCTAGCAAAATAGAGAGAAGCCAGGAAAAAATGTAAAGTTAAAGATGAAGGGACGGAGGGGTTGGGGATTTAGCTCAGTGGCAGACCGCTTGCCTAGCATGCGCCTGAGTTCGGTCCTCAGCCCTGAAAAAAAAAAAAGATGAAGGGACGGAGGAAGAGAGGGAGGGAGAGAGGAAGGAAGGGAAACAAAACATGAGGTCAATATATTCTTTAAACTTCTACTTTTTCTTGGTACACCATGTGTTAAAAAGCACAGTATTTCTGATAGCAACAATATTTTCTATTATTTACTATTTTGCTTTTTTTAAAAAAATCTGTGATTCTTATTCCAGATTTAAAGGCTCCCTGGACACATATAAAAGTCACATGTATATATAAAAATAAAACCACTATAATAAAATAAAACTATGCCCATAATGCTAGAATGCATATAGAACAACATAAATATAGCCATATTCTGATGATTCTTAAATGTATCCTAATGTGCAAAATAGAAGAAATAAGTTTTTCCTTACTGCCGTACTATTTCTCTGCATGTACTATTAAATAATAATAGCTATTGTTTACTGGCCAACTTCTGTATTCTAGGCACTAAACATATCACACACACACACACACACACACACACACAACCTGTGAGAGAATAATGACTGTCCAATATTACTAAAGAGAAACTGAGACTCAGAGGTTTAAGTAATAGAACCAAAACATACTGGAGCTAGGGTTTAAACTCAGGTCTCTCTGACTCCAAAGTCCCCTGCCTCCAATTACACTAACTGTGGTTATCATTACTGTTAGCTTTGGATGAAATCCGAGCTACACTTCAACACTGTCAAGATCCTGGGCTCATGCTGTGAGCCACAGCTACCAATCAGTCACAGGATAGGGACTGGGGACAGGACAGGAACGGGATGATGACACTGATGTACTCCATGGTGGACTATGTTGCTAACCTGTGGTGTTCACTGGGTTAGCTACACATGCCTTTTTCACTTAGGATATTTTCAAGTGACATAGTTTATTGGTACATAATCCCATTTTTAAGTTGGGGACCACATGTACACTGAATTTCTATTCAGTTGACAGTAAAGCACATTTTCCACTATTCAAATATATACTGAATGTAAAGGTATATATCCTGGCTCTAACCTAGCAACTAGATCTCTTGAAATAATGGTCGCTATAGGATAACTCCTCTCTTGAGACAAAATTTATTTTCTAGGATAGTTAGTGATATGGAGTTGAAAGAAAGGCAGAGAACTATCCTCTAGAAGCTGTGGTGGAGTTTAGGTAAAAGCTGTTTCCACAATCTTGAACTGGAACATATCTTCCCTCAAAAAATAAGAGAAACCATATTAGAGATTAATTTCATTACAGGATTATAGATGCTTACAGACAACTAAAACCCTAATCACATTTAGGACACTTCTCTCTATGAGGAAACATAATTCAATTTCAAAACAAATAATTCATACAAGAAAAATTTTAGAGACAGTTACTCCTCTATTCTTACAAAATAGTTAAACATTCAAAGCTTACTTGAATTTTTCACATGAGCTCTGTAAAAAAATAAAATTTCTCTTACGTTTTTCCTAGAAACGAATACATGGCTGCTTATTTTCAAAATGAAAAATCTGACAAAATGCAAAATGAATTAAAAGTTCGAGATTTTGTTTTTTATTCATACTGTAATGAAATTGTACATGTAGATCAAAGTCTACAGAAAAATAGTCAGTTGGGGAATCAGGACAAAAAGATGCTCATTTTTCATATATTATGGAATGCTGTTTTCCTGACTTACCTGGATGAATGCCTCAATCCTCTATCCTCTTCAATTGTGGAGACTTGACTAAAAGCAAGCCTATAAAAATTAAGGGTTTATTTTTCAGAATATTCAAGATTCAAGGAAGTTTTCGTGAATCACAGTAAAACTTACAAGTTATGAAAGGAAGACATTACTAGGTAACCTCTGAAATTAGTTTACCTAAAGATCTGGAAGTAACGATCTTTTACATATGTCAGCAAACTGTGCGCAAAGGGTTAGTGCTGAGTAGCAGAAGTAACTGGTGTGCAGGGAAAATAGCTAATCATACACACCTCTTGTTACAGGACCTAGAAGAGTCAAAGTATTTAGGAAATCAACAGAATTTGTGAAAATCTGGAGCCAAAATCTTTAAATCACAGAAAATAAAATTAATTTGAATCTGGAATGACCACCACCTTCCCATGATTAAAAAATCAACTATAGGGCTGGAGCAGTGAGTGGCTCAGTAGTTTAAGTGCTTGCCTGGCATGCACAAGGACCTGAGTTCGAACCTCAGCACCACTCACACACAACTAAATTTCATTGAAACAAAGGCCAGATAGGAAAAAAAAAAAAAAAAGATTCTCTTTTTCTCTCTCACTATCTCTCTCTCTGAAAAAAAAAAAAATCAACTGTACTAAGACAACTTTGGATAGTATACAGCAAACTGTACCTGGGACAAACAATACCCTCAAGTAAGCTAAGAATGTCAAGAGGTTATTATCAAATATTCCTAAAAGGGAGGGTGGTTTGTGACACAGGTTAAGTTTTAAAGCATTCAAAACACAGAAGGAAAAAAAAATTAAAAAGAACAGTTTCTTTTCTCTTCAGTTGATAAAATCACTATTAAACTAGGTCTGTTTCACCTGAAGAAGAGAATGCTAGAATAATTAATGACATCCTTTATGGAAATGAGAATGCTGAAAGCTTTTCATTCTTCACTGAATTACAAAGTTCAAACAAGAATATGTACAATTACAAGCCAATTTCCATTCAGTTGAATATGTATGAAGGCAAACTTTCCGACATGAAGATATCTAGTGTGGTGTCCTAAAATAGGCTATTTAAGGAACTTACAAAAATTTCCCATCCTCAGTCTTTTTAAGAATGACTAGTTCTGGGTTATCTAATACACTTAACACATGGGGTGAACTGACGACAGACCTGTGGCAAATTGATACTCCCTGGGCGAAGAGAAGTCTAATGAGGAAATTCTGGTGTTGTCATGACAATATGACTGATCATGACATCAGCAGTTCCTAATTCCAAACTGTGAAGAGCCCTCCCAGGACAGTGACATCATATGAAACCAATACTCCCCAGAACCACCCCACCTTCTCCTTCCAACTGAACACTGGATCCAGAGACAAATATAATGTTTCTATCAGAGAACTACTGTTAAAATCCTGTTAGATTCTTCTGTTAGAAAAAGTTCTACAAGGAAGAAATATATAACTTCTGAAGACATCTACATTTTTCAGATCTGTTTTATATTTATCACAAATGTAGACATAATAAATGTATAAAAATGGTACCATTTATAAAATGCTATGTTATGCAAAATCTTATTAAAAAGAGGCAGGGCAGGTATCTTCTACCCTTACATTTTTTTGTTTTGTTTTGTTTTTTAAGCAGGTAGCTAGCCTTGAGTAGGTTAGGCAACTTGCTAGAGATCATGAAGCCCAGAAATTCAGAATTTCAGGGTGGGAAAATTATTGAGGGTTAGTCCCTGCACCTTGGCATTTAATAATCATCCATTAGATATTCCAATAATTAGATGAATGCTACTGTTTCCCTTGGCCACCTCAACTAATAATAAATCCATTCTATCCATATTTAGCCATATTTATAAGAAAGTTCTTTGTTAAACAGCCTTGACATCTGAAACTGTCCATCTATTCTACCCCAGAAGTAGAATCTGTTTTCCGTAAATTGTAAAGTGCTTTTCTCTGTATTCTACATTACCATAAAAGTGAGGACTCAGTCATCTATTTATGCCTGAACAATCTCATGAGATTCCTTAAACAGTCTGCAAATTTCTAATGATTTAATTAACCTACAGTCCTGCATACAGCGGGTTTTGTTGGATGCATGAATGGTGAGGGAAGCTAGCTTTCTTACACACACAAAGAGATGGTACAAATGATTGTTTTCACCCTCTTTTCAAAACTACGATACCTGTGTTACAGCTGAATAAAACTGTAGTGATCGAATGGGTAAAGAATATGTTTTGCAAATTGTATTAAGCATAGTGAATTTACATCCTAATCTTCAGATCACTTGGGCTCAGAAGAGGAACAAGTAGTAAATGCTACATTTTGCATCTCCACGTGACTTACTAAGAAGGGAATCTGTAACTAAGTGCTTTCTCTTGACCTCAACTGGTACTGTCACAATAAATCTTCTGGCTTTATTTCTTGGTAAATGAGAAGTGTTCTACTCATCTCTCTTCCATCAGTGTCCTACAAGCATTTAGATATAAACTGTACATCATACAATCTAAGATGGTACTGATTGTACACAACTTGAAGTTATAGTGATGCTAATGTTGAAAACAGTACAATGACAGTAAGTTATAAGACATCATAAATTATAAGATGTATCCCAATTTCAAAGATGTTGAAATGTGAAAAAGGTGAGTCTTAGAATCTAGGAAGTATGGCATACAGGTGGACAAACACACTACATCAAAGGCACATACATCCTTTTCATTCATTAGTTAGGTTATGGAAACAAATTTTGTCTAACACTCATTTTTAACCTTCCTAAGATCACAGAGCACTAAGTGGTTACAAGTAAATGAGTCATACACTCAATTTTTCCAAGGATATCTGACAGTAGTGGGTAGTCTCCAGGAGTCAGAATGAGAAACTTTCCCTTAATCTCACCCAGACATCCATCACAAGGGAGCTTGCTGAGTTGTTTGCTTCTCTCCTGGGCCATCTCCCTACAACCACATCAAATGACACCTGTAGTGTTTTATATGTACAGTGCATTTGTATAATGGGAAAGATTAAAGGAAGTGAATCTAAATCTGACTTCACTCCAGTTCTTGCTATTAATGCTTTAAAAGTTGTCAGTTGCATATATAACACACTTCCACCCCCACCAGCACCACACACATACACTCAAAAGATTAGCAATTAATACTGTTCTGGAACTTAGCAATTTATGAACCTTCCATCCTTTTACAGGACCTACTATACCAGTTCTCAGTCTTCCCAGGGTTTCAGATTGGAAAAGTAATTTATGCACAGATCAAGTAAGTCAGGTAAAAAGACACATCTGAAATGATTATCAGAGTCTTTAAAATTGGTAGAAAATTACAGAGTGAATCAAAAGCAATCTCTTAACAGGTAAGATGACCAATTAGAGAAAAAGATATGAATGATTCTCTGTGGAGAAAAGAACTATTAGTATCTGATAATTCATAATTGTTCAGGAATTGACTAGTCCCCTTGCATCTTCTTCTTCTTTATACACCTTTCTTTGTAGCTATTTTGATGATGTGATAATAAAACAAAATAAAAAAATGAAATAAATCGACAAATCTATTTATCATCAATAAATTCATTTTGTTTTATTGTCAATTTATTAACTGACTATAGGTTGACTAAACAGAACCTTAGAGATTATCTGTGATTTTCATTCATCTGTTTCCCTTGTGATAAGGAAAAATTAACCTTGATCTCACCTTGAAAATCATCTTATGGAATTATTAACATGCCAAGCCAATGATATAGCCTAAGCCTGTAACTCAGGGCCTGGTATACGTTAGGTATTCAAATATTCATTCATGAATGTACAAATAGAAGAACAACATATGCAAGTTATTCAAATAGGTGTTCTTATTCCATATAAATAAAACAATCTTGTAATTCGGAGATATCTAGTAATTCTGTGATAAATTTAGAATTTCAGTTTATTAGCCAAAGTTTCTCAATATTAAGGAATATCAACTCATCACAATGCATGATCTCTTGAGTGATTTAAAGATATCTTTAAATGAACTATTTTCAAAATGAACTATTTTCAAAGTTCTTTTAGAAGTCTTAGAATGCATTTAAGCTACTTGCCATGAATATCATTATTATCATCTCAGGTTATAAAATACTGTAAATCACTAAGAACAAATTGTTTTTCCACTGTTTCGATACCTTGATTTTTAAAAAAATCATAAATTTTGGTGATTGACAGATTTTTTAAAATAGATGTACAAACTCTAGCAATTAAAAATCATATAGTTTTATTCTATCACATAACATCCAAAACATTTTTATTAGTAAATAAGAATAAGCAAACACTGATAAGTGTTGAAGCTATTTTTTTCTACTCTGGCATATGTTTGAAAACTTCCACCATTAACGTATCATTAGCTGATATCAGTGCATAATAGTCTTGTGGGGCTGACTCTCAGGATTTCAGATAATTGGGGCAAGCTGATTCTTGATGGTATAAACACATAGGAAGTGACTACAGAGCTGGTTTGAGTTTTCTATTAAGCAACTGCTTTATCTGCCCATTTTACCCTTTTCTCCTGAATCTCTCCTATGAAAGAAGAAAAGAAAAAGCCATTTAAAAAGTTGAGAAATGGGACTACTCTGGGTAGTACAAAGGTGACAGTGAATCCATCAGGAAATGTTACAAATGTAAGTGGCTAAAGAAGCATATTCAGCTAATTTCTACACTTTACCGTAAAAACACACTGCTTCTAAATTAGCAGCATCTCCAAGGTTCATTCGTTCTTTCTCCATATCTTTATCCGTGACATTCCTCAAGCTAGAACTGCTAGACCCTCTTTTGTTTTTTCTCTGACCAGTCATTATTTATGCCAAATTGTTGTATACCCTGCTTCCAAACTAAAGTTTGTATGGCCTCTTTGACTATATGTGTCTACTTCCTAAAACTCCCAGGTCAAATGCAAATTTCTGAAAGAGGCTTGCAAAGCACTCCACTTTCTAACTCCTTCACCTCTTTACCTCTACTCCAGCTACTATTTGTGTTTTGGCTACCCATGAACTCACTCTTTTCTGGCTCTGAGCTTTGCCAGGAAACAGCCTCTGTTTTTCCATCAGCCAAACCACACTCATCCCTCCCTGTTTACTCTTTTGAAATCACAGCTCAGGGCCTGGCCCCTCTGAGTTTTTCCTGCTCTCCTCTATTTTCCAAGGCCTCTTGCTATATTTCCTAAGAACGTCTTAATGCCTAAATTAGATCAACTTACTATCTTTACATTATAAACTCCTCCACCGAGGAAACCATGACTGAAATTTAACATGTTCTCTCCACTATTTACTCTATGAAAAGCATCCTATGGGAGCTCAGCAAGCTTATGGACCTGGCTACACGATGCACCAGTAGTTCTCAGCCTCCTTTCCCATCCAGCACACCTGAATGTTTCTATACACTCCCATCAGTCACTGTGGCTCATGTCTACCTGACTCAAAACCAGTTATGAGTAGGAAACACTCCCATTCTTACCTAAAACTCATCTGCATAAAGAATGAACCAGAAAGTGTGTTATAGGGACCCAGAAAAGATATTCAACCTCTGTATCTTATCTGTCTATCCGTCCATCTATGTCTACCTACTATCCATCCATCTGTATCAATCTCTATCCTTGCATCCATCCATCCATCCACCCATCCATCTACATCTATCTATCTATCTTTGTTATTAAAAACAAGAAACAGTTTTTCTGTAAGGTACATATAAATTACAGCCTCATGACCTAAGAGAGTTTGGAAATAACTAAACATTTTATTGGATGAGCATTTATTTATTAAAACCCAAGATGGTACCAAAATGTATTTTAGAATTACTTTCCCATGATGACACAACTTCCCTTCAAACTCAATTGGTTGATTCTTCTGTCTTCCCCATAGGAAGAAATATCTGCCTCTTCCTTGTTCCTCTTCAGTACAAAACAGCACAATCTCCACTCCCTCTCATTCACTCACCTACAAACTACTACTACCTCAGGTTATACAGAGCAGTGGACAAGTCATGGGCTTTCAGTAAAAACCACCCTGTTCATAAGACAATTCTACCGCCTGCTAGCTTGGCAAGCTTCCTCTAAATCTATTTTTTTCTTCTCCTTTTTTTTTTTAAGCGTCAGTGAGAGAGAGAAAAAAAAAGAATCAATTTTATTTAATTTTCATGTGGTGTTAGTTGTTCTGACACTTTGTTGTGTACGTGGTACTGGGATTTGAACCCACATCCTTGTGCATGCCAGGCAAGCACCATAACCACTGAGCCATTGTTCTAGCTCCCTCTAAATCTACTTTTTAACTGTAAAAGGGGAAAGACAACAAACATCTCCCTTACAGTTTTTTCAAGAAGCAAAGAAGAAACTTCAGTTTGTTAAATTGTGAAGATTAGCATAATTTATTTACCTTCAGCAAATGTCCACCTTCTTAAGATAAATTTAGCAGAAGCCAAGACCTTTTCCTGAGTGACATTATCATTTCATCTAAATGTGAAGACTTACAGTTCCACTTCATGAAAACCTGCACTTCCATCTCCACTGCAATGAGACCTCACTGTGTGCCAGATTCTGAACATTGTTCTTCTACCTATTCTGCACTCTAATTAAAGGGACAACAGTTTTAGACAACATGATTTGAGTGCTTAATATGTTCTAGACATTGTTACCAGTATTTTATAAGCATCCCTTCATTAATCCTCATATCACACTATCACTCTTCCCATACTATTATTTCCCCTTTCGTAGGAAGAAACTTGAACCTGCCCTTCCTTCCTCCTTAGACTTAAGAGAAATCATTCTTTTGGTTCAAGAGGTCACATCATCATGGGAGAATTATAACTTTCCCCCCTCCTCCACTACATATCACTTACCCAACCTTAATCCACAAGTGGACCCATTTGCCATTTGAGTTTGTTATCTCTAGTATCCAGCATTCATGGCTCTTTCTTTCTTTTTTTTTTTTTTTGAGAGAATTGATGGATCATATTTATTTTTTCACATGGCATTTGTTTCTCCAACACTTAGCTGTGTATGTGGTGTTGGGGTTTGAACCTGGGTCCTCATGCATGCCAGGCATGCACTCCAATTACTAAACTACCACTCCAACCCCTCACCCTATCTTTCAAAAGAGCATTTCAACCAGAGTTTTCTATTATTCCTTCTGAGCTACTGACAACCTCCCAGGCAAACCATGACAATGCTGACTGCCTTGACTAACTATTCTCTGAATTTCAGTCACACCTTCAGTGCAGGACAACATACATTTTATTCATTTCCAAGGGGCTCTCAACCCCATCCCATGCAAAATTAATTCCAAGCCTCTTACCTTTTTCCTCCAACTCCCATCCCACCTTTACCAAATAATAATGCAGATGTCATTTCACACTATATACGTAAAATTCCTTTAGTTCTTTCTCAAATGTCCCTCTATATTTTTACATGTCTTCTTGGCATCCTTCTCTGTCACAGTAATAAACATTCTTAGTTCATTTCAAGATATAAGTTTTTACTTGTACCCTTGGTTTTAAATGAATTTCCTTATAACTCTCCCTGACTCAACTTCCGTACAGTTTTGCTTGCTTGCTTTCAATTTTTCTTGGATACTTAGTAACTTTTTTTGCTGTAGAAGTAATAGAGTAATATATCCTCCTTTTAGAAATAAGAAGAGCAGACCCAATGGCTTTTTTCCAGTAAACTAACTTGTTCCAGTCTTCTCTATCCTTGAAAAGGGGAGGAATGTTTTCTTTGCTCCTTAAGCTACTTTATCCCTTCTCTGCTTCACCGCCAGAGTTCTTAGGAGACCACTGGGCAGTGGAGGTCTGCACATCCTTACCTCCCATTCTAGTTTCAGACCACTAGAATCTGGCTTTTGACCCCACTGCTCAACCACAACTGCTTCCTGGTTCCCACACAACCCTACCTAACTGCATCAGCTTCAGCCACCCACCTTTATGGAATTCCAAGTTTTCTCTCTTCGGATTGTCTTCCAGTGCCTCTCTTTTTTCTCTGTTTCAAACTCTTTTCCATATCTGATCTCAACTACAACTAGTGCTTCCCTGACCAAAAGAATCCTATATCTACCATTCCAAGTGTAGTGCTTCCTCTCCTGGTATCCAAATCCATCATGGTTCACACTTCCATGAGCCTTGCACTCCCTGGTCAGTTTTCACCTCTCTCTCTCACATCACCATTGGAATCTGTATTCTCTCCACTATGGGCACTTGTATTAAAACTGGGTTATATTTATCTGTCCATCTAGAGTATAAGCTCATCCATAGCATGGAGTCCACCTTAATGCCTTGTAGACTGTTTTAACTTTGGAAATAAAAATTACTTTAAATGTATTGATTTATGGGTCCAAGGAAAAAAAAGTACCACTTCATAAAATTATGGAGAAAATTTTCCTCACACTATGTAGCACTCTTGCTGTCTTGTTTTCACACAGAAAGACTCTGGAGTCTGAGAAGCAGTTGTTCTCTAATGAGTAAAAGTTCTCTTCAATACATCTGGGGACACTGATCACTTCCCAGGTGCTGGGGGAATGAAAGCCTCTTTAATGCAACTTCCGGACATTCATGCACTGAGAAGGGTAGCTGAGCAACTGCATTTTATATGGCTTCTCTAGTTATTTTTCAGTCTTTTTACTTGAAAACCTTTCAATGAAAAAAATGGGGGTGGGGTTATAATTTGGACCTCGGAAAGACTTTACAGAATAAATTTTAGAACCTCTATTTCATATTTCAAAAAAATAAAAGAAAGCAAAGATATAAAGAATGCAGAATTCTCTTCTGGTTTGTTTTTATACCCTGAGCTCTGTAACCACAGCTACTCAGGAGCCTGAGTATCACAAGTTCAAAGTCAACCTGGGCAACTTAGTGAAACCTATCTCAAAATAAAATAAAAAGGGCTGGGTATGCACCTTGCTGGTGGAATGTGTAAGACTCTAGTTTCAATCCCCCAGTACTGAAAAGAAGAGGAAAGGAAAGGAACAAGGAAGGGAAAAAAAGACCTCCAGCAATAGGAAAGTGGGGGCTTTAGAAAACAAACATAAAGAGGATGGTTTGCCTTAAGATTAAGATCTAAAGGCCAAAAAAAAGTAGTCTTTGGATCTTATTAGAAACCTTAACTTTGCCTCCTGAGTGGAATATGGTGAACAAAATGATTGCTTTACTTTTTAGCATTCAAAGTTAAAATTATTATCTCCACTCCTGACAGGACAGCTGCTTACATGGGACCACATAAAGTAAGAGAGGATTTGAAAGCAGCCCTATTTTATAATGTGATAGCCTGCTCACTTAAGTTTAAGTGTACACACTTCTTCAACATCTCTGTAAACAATTTCTTATTACTCTTACAGTGAATTCTTCTTAGCCTTAAGAGATAATTAGATCTCTTAAAATTTTCAAAATTACCTTTCTCTTCTAGTCACCTTTCAGTTATTTTATATCTTAGCACTTTTAAAAGTTGGTTAAAGGAGAATCTAGCTGGGCACAATGGTGCATGCTTGTAATCACAGTGACTCAGGAGGCAAAGGCAGGAGGACTGCAAGTTGAAGTCCAGCCTCTGCAACTTAGCAAGACTGTTTCAAAACAAAAAGTAGAAAAAGTGCTGGGGATGTATCTCATGGTAAAAGGTCTCCATGTTCAATCCCCAGTACCAAAAACAGAAAAAGAGAGAGAATGTAAAATGCTTACGTGTTTTTCATTCCCTAACAATGTTCTTCATCTACTCATTTGACCTTTGATATCAGGATCTGCTACTCTTGAACCATTGCACTCTTAGCACTGACTACTTAGCATAGAGAGAAAGAGGGAGCGGGGGCATTCAACATATGAGGGGCCATGAGTAAATTGATGTTGGGAGGAAAGAGAATCAATGACACAGTAGAATGATGACTTATGAAAGCAACAGTCAGGATTTTCAACAGCACTGAGACGCAGGTAGAGAGAATGAGAAGCTAGGATACACCAACATGCAAAGGAGCCAGACTCTGAAACCACCTAAACAAAGAGCAACTGGATGATAGAAATGGAAGAAGTTCAAGAGGTAGAATCAAAACTCTTGCTCTCAAAGTGAACCAAGAACATGTACTCAATCAGCTTCTACATGGCCCTTGGCCACTGCAATCTCTCTTCAATCCCGAGTCCTGGGAAGGCAGTTTTCCCAGGTTTCTCTGAGGTCTGGTTCCATAACTGAGGTTCTTATTCCCTTATATATTCTTAGAATTGTCCCACTCCATACTTAATGCAAACAGTAGTGGGTCTCTATTACTTGCAATCAAAAGTATCTTGCTAAACGAATATTCACAAAGCTGTGTGAGAAACTGAATCTTGTGAGTACTTCTCAATAGCAAGTCATCTTAAGAGAAATGATGTCAGACAGTGCATTCTGCTAATTTAAAGCAAGTTTTTAAACTATTCCTATTTCTTTTAGAACGTTTATTATTTTAAAAATTGTAGTGCTTTCATCTACATGATGGGCAGACATCACCTTTTACCATCCAATTAAAGTGTTTTTAAAAAAGTTTTCATACATGATCTGAGATGCCTCAAATTCTTGAAAAGGAACAAGTACAAGCTTCCTCCCCTGCCAAAACACATAAAATTAATTATCTTTCATCAACTTTAAAATATGTCTTTTAATGTTTATATATTTCAATGGCCCAAAAATAAACTACTGTTCGATATATACAAGTTAATGTTAATTGTGGCAAATTTTTATAGTAAGTGTATGAATGATGTGTGGCTTAAGTATGTCTTAGGAATTCTATTTTGGTTTGAAATACACATGTTTTAAGTCAAAGGAGGTACTTTTCTTGCTTTTGGAAGCTAAGAGATTTCTGATAAGATGTTCTTAAGGAATTGTTATATTTTAGGAAAAAGCACTTCCTGTCCAGATTTGCACCACCACCTCATTTGGGTGACTTCCAAACAACCTAGGGTCACAGTGGCCTCTCTTTAATTAGTATCTCACTGCTGGAGGGAGGGGAGCATGTCAAGAGGAAAAGAATGCAAAAAGACACTGTAAACAAAGGTCTTCAAGGCAACTTAGTGGTTTGGTCAAGGAATGAAAAAAGGTCTAGCTGCTTCTTTGTTACCAAAGCAAAGCGGGAAATGGTTTTGATTCCTGCAAATTGAGAAGGTTGGAATTTTTATGTATGTTTGTTAATTCTGGCTTAGCACTGGTCAACTTTATCTCTATTTCAATCTGATAACCTAAGACTGAAAACTATGCATTCATTGTTTAGATGACAAAAAAAATGATCCATAAAGAAAACAGATGATTCAGTCAAAACTTTCCATCTAAGGCATGACTCCACTGAGGCTTAGTAATATCCAAGGTATTAATGCAAATTTTCCTTCTTTAAAATAAAGAAATGCAATATTTTGAAGGGTAAAAGTCTATAACACCTATCTAAAATTATACTGTTGAGAACCCATATGTAAAATCAATAAATCTTATGAAGCCAGGAAAAAACATATTTAAGTTAGTCTCACACTGCAATAAATGAATAAATGAATGGGTGCACAAAAGATGAAAAGTTTTTGTCTGAAAATCAAGACTGACACAGGTTTAAAATTCTAAAATCACTACATAAACATATATGTATATCTAAGATGATTTGTAGGGACACATAGATTCCATACATATACATATACATGTAATTCCACATGAGAATTGCGTTTTAAAACTAGCAAAAAGTAAAACTCTTAAAAATGAGACAGATATTGTATGAATAAGTACTCATTTAGAATAGAAAATTTTCTTGTTAAAAATAACAACCCTGGGGGCCGCAGTGGTGGCTCAGCGGTTAGGGAGCTTGCCCAGCATGCACGAGTACACGGGTTCAAACTCCAGCACCCAGGTACACAACTAAGTGTCAGAGCAACGAAAGCCATGTGAAGAACTCAATAAAAATTGATTCTGTCTCTCTCTCTCTCTCCCACTGTCCTTCTCACTTTAAAAAAAAAAAATCACACTGATTAGTGGTTTCTATTGGGCACTATTTACAAGAAATCACCTCAGCAGGGCGCCTGTGTCCCGTTTCATAATCACATAGTACACTCATCCTACAGGATTATGTTCCAGGCAAGTTCCAATGCTAAGTTGAATTTCATTTTCTTCAGGAAGTAACTTTTACTCAAGATTGAATACAGCTGTTAGCACAGACCTCGGTTCCAAAAACATTTCTATGAGAACTGGAAGAAAACACCATTTCAAGAAATGCAAATTCACTCTCATTATTTCAAATCTGTGCGACTAAAGAGGGAAGGGAATCTCTGGTCTCTGTTAGTTAAATTAGATTTTTATAAATATTCAAGAGAAAACATGCATGGTTGGTGGTTATGAGATGGCTGTAAGAGTTTCCATGTATTTTTGTAGCCTATATATTTTAATAACCACATTGCTGGTTTGTTTGCAACAAATACAGTGCCTCATTTTTTGTTCCAAAAATCAAAGTTATACTTACCCCTCAATTTTTTCTTAAATTTCACTCCCTAGTACAACTAGGTTTTTTTCTCTTTATATTCAGAAAAATGTAGCCTGGCAAACATGGGCGGTCTCAAAAGAGGAAATGCTGCCAGCTAAAAACACCGGATGTAATCAAGACCACAAGAGACACATACTCTGTTATGAATGTTGAATTAAAAAGAAGCATTGGGAAGAAATGAAGTCTAACTTTTAATTGAATGGATTAATTGTTTTAGTGAAATCCTACTAGGTTCTCCTTTACCCCCAAACAAAACAAAATCTCTGGGAAACATTTTATAATCCCAGGTTCCATTTTCTGGAGACTTAAAAGGGGGGAAAACAAACAAACTATGGATTCTTATGATCCCTGGCCATTTTCCTACCTCTGTGGACAGAACAAAGGGATGCAGGTATCAGTCTGCCAGAC